>JAJQKJ010000340.1:0-146410 GCA_029574335.1 Rana kukunoris | reverse complement strand
ATAGACACTCCCCGTTGCTCGGGATTGGACAGATCCATCCAATCCCGAGCAAAGGGGAGTGTCTATACACGACGTGGCGGGATTACAACTATTCAAACGAAAGCTGCCTCGTAATGTACGGGGATTAACGCGGCGGCGGCTTTGCGTTATGCGGCGGTGGCTTTGCGGTATATGGTACAATGAGGATGATGGAGTGCTACCACAGCCTGTCACAACTTTCACAGAAGCTGCAGGGGACCATCACAGAGATTGAGGGGACACAGAAAAAGTTTGGTACACAGAAAGTATATTTGTTCCAATTTACTATGTTTATTGTGCCTCAGAGAAAGGAACTGAAGAATTAACACTCAGTCCCTTTCTATTTTTCAAAAGTAAACTATCAGGGGTCTGTTTAGTCCCCTGATATTTCACCAAAGCCCCCCAACAAGTAAAAAATGTAAAAATAAATACATTTTTAAAAATAAAAATAAAAAAACTACTGACACAACCGCCCTCTGCCCTACTGACACCATCCATCCTATTCGCCCTTAGAGGGGGGGGTTAAACCCCAGATAGTGGTCGAAGACAGGGTTAAATGTGACTGTATTGCTGCTGCCGAAGTCCCCCCCCTGATAGTACCCATGATCCCGGTACTAATAAGGGTACCTAATAAATTGGCTGATGATTGTATATTAACCACTTCCCGACCGCCGCATGTACATATACGTCCACAGAATGGCACGTACAGGCAGATGGGCGTATATATACGTCCATGCCTTTGCGCGGGTCGGGGGTCCGATCGGGACCCCCCCGCTACATGCGGCGGTCGGAAACCCGAGGGGAGCGATCCGGGACGAAGGCGCAGCTATTCGTTTCTAGCCGCCCCCTCGCGATTGCTCCCCGGAGCTGAAGAACGGGAGAGCCGTATGTAAACACGGCTTCCCCGTGCTTCAATGTGGCGGCTGCATCGATCGAGTGATCCCTTTCATAGGGAGACTCGATCGATGACGTCAGACCTACAGCCACACACCCCTACAGTTGTAAACACACACACATCCTACAGAGCCCCCTGTGGTTAACTCCCAAACTGCAACTGTCATTTTCACAATAAACAATGCAATTTAAATGCATTTTTTGCTGTGAAAATGACAATGGTCCCAAAAATGTGTCAAAATTGTCTGAAGTGTCCACCATAATGTCGCAGTCACGAAAAAAATCGCCGATCGGCGCCATTAGTAGTAAAAAAAAAAATGCAATAAAACTATACCCTATTTTGTAAACGCTATAAAGTAAAAAATATTGAATTTTTTTTTAAATTGTCGCTATATTTTTGTTTATAGCGCAAAAAATAAAAACCGCAGAGGTGATCAAATACCACCAAAAGAAAGCTCTATTTGTGGGGAAAAAAGGACGCCAATTTTGTTTGGGAGCCACGTCGCACGACCGCGCAATTGTCTGTCAAAGCGACGCAGTGCCGAATTGTAAAAACGCCTTTGGGCATTTAGCAGCATATTGGTCCGGGGGCTTAAGTGGTTAATGTGGTGAGTGTGCCAATGTAGTGGGGGAATTATAAAAGTGGAGAGTAAGCTTTGCTCCACCTGTTACAGCTGACAAACGGAAAGGAAACTTACTTGCCATGCAACAGTATGGTTGTTCTTTGGTTGAACTGGATGGACTTGTGTCTTTTTTTCAACCAGACTACTTATGTAACTATGTTAGCAGGCAGAGGGCAGGGTAGGCTGTTTCGAATGTGGAAAGTCAAGTAGACAACATTCTATGAGTACAGTACAATTCTATTCTATTCTATGAGTACAGGTTAAGGCAGACAGCAGAAAAAAACATAACGGATCCAAAGGACCAGGCAGGGTCAAAGCCAAAAAGAAACTTTTTGTTCAACTCTAATATTAGTGCACTGATTAGAATTCCTGTTCCCAAAATAGTACCTGCACTTTACTGCATCACAAACCTAATCTTTAACTCATCCCTTCAATTACTGACATATCAGGTTAATTAGATTCAGCCGTGCCTTACCTTTCATTTATCAAGCCTCCCTGTATAATTTATTTGAGTCAGTATTAAATGGATGAGCTTGCAACCCTGCTAACCTCCTTATGCTGCCATGGTAACACAGAGGTACAGAGTACAAGGTTTAGTAACACTGGCCCATTTGTAGATTGCAATCCTTGTTTTATTTATTTTTAGGATTTCCTCTTATTTAGCACAGAAAACGAAGATCTGCACCGATGCTAGACTCCAAATAGTGCATCGCAGTGTACATGTGTATATATCAATACCAACAATCAGGACATATGTTTCTCATTTATAAAACATTATGCTGGATATTTATTAACAGAGTTCTTCTTTATGGTTTGATATGCACAATGACTCTTTAGGTGTACAGGTGTTGTGCAGATGTCAGGAGCACCTTCCATGCCCACAATGACAAACCTGTTCCGTACCGTATGGTGACAATCTGGATGATTAATGGCTCTCCTCTCTCTAGTCCCTTGTTACTTCATAGAACATTCTCCAATATATCTCTTCTCTTAAATACAATTATGTATGGCTCATGGCAAATAAATATCAACAAATATTTCACACTTATTTAATAAAGATAACATTTCTCCTCTCCTGGTTCTCAGGGGTGTTACATTGTTTCAGAACATCATTTTTTTTTATTGAAGGTATTGCACTGTGCTGCTGTACTTCATTTACTTAGATACTTTGTATGTTTGCATTGTTGTATTAAATCCATATACTTTACTCATGTTGTTACCCATCTATTTTTAAAAATATTTTTTTTATCAAACGCATGTAATAATGTGTAATCACCTTCATCTTATTGCTAAAAAGATATTGTCCAAGTGGTGCTATTTATCTTACTAATGTTATGTCGGGGTTTAGCTGAGTGGCAGTAGCGATTTTAGTGAGTCCACGCCGGTCCGAACTGTGGTTTTAGGGCTGGTTTGCCCACTTTTATTAAACAAACTCATAGTTCAGCAAAGACCATTGTCCACGCAGGGGTTTTCCACCATCAAAAGTAGCTAAAAATAATGCCAAGCACCTGGCTTTCTCTTCAGGAGCACCGATGCTTAGGCCTCAACCTTGGAAAGTGGATGGTCCCTCAGACCATCTTACATGGTACCTCTGTGCTCATTCAGCTTTCCCAGACTGATCACAGCTGTGACCACGGAGAGAAGGGGATCGTTGCGCCGGTCCCAGATGTGCCGACTGGCTCAAGTGTGGCTCACACCCCAAACCTGCAAAGTCACTACCTGCTTGGGCACTCCATGTGTGTTCTGCTGCTGTTAAACCCAGGGCGCCGGCCTGACAACCCCCAGTGTGTGGCACCCAGTGTGGCTCACCCCCCCCCCCGCTTAGTACGCCACTGACCCCAACCTATAACTAGCCTTTGCAGTAAGGTGCACATGGAAGGGCAATGCACATCACAAACAAAGATTTCCCAGCACACTTACCAGCTAGCCTGCAAAATCAACCAAATTGTCCCTGTCTATCAATTCACGTTAAAAACAGTGCCTATGTCAAGGCTCCTGTCAGAGAACTGTTGTGAAACGGCGAGTGAACGCACGTGCACATGCCGCATGTGCATACTATTGCCCATAGAACTGTGCACGGGCAGGGCACGGCCAGCAGGGGGGCCCGGGCAGCCTGAACAGAGAACTAATTAATGTTAAAAAAAAATCCTTCAGCCACTTTAACCAACTTCACGCACAGGGGGCGGAGCCAGGTGTGAAGCTGAAGGAGGGACCAGGGGGGGGAGCTGAAGGGGGTACCATTATTTCTATCAGTGGCCCTGTGCACGGGTGAACAAATATTTACAGGAATGCAAATGTGTGTGCGTGAATGCTCGCTACGTGGTCTTCAGCTATTTCCCTGTGCTCTGCTTGTATCCTGCTTTATATCTGTTGCTGACCTGGCTTGCCATTGACCTGACCTTGGATTCCGTATTTGCTTTTTATTTTCAGTTTCTGATTTAATCGTGCTCCTGATCTTGTTCCTGTCTGATACCTTGGTACCCTGCTGCCTGCTCGTTGATGACTCTGGCTATCCTTCTGACTATGCTTCTGTCTCCTGTTTGGTTTCACATTACCTCAGAGTGCCAGAGCTGGCGGCTACTCATCCCAGCTCCAGTGGACACAGTGTGCTCCTTTCTCATGCCTGCAGGGGGGCTCTAGCAAGCCATGCATCCTGAACCGGCAAGCCTGATGGAGTGCCCCTTTAACCTCGGCTGATCTGACCGGCATCATTGCATCATTGCAGTTCTTGACCTGATGTTCGGCCTGTCTCACCGAGTCTACAACTCCGGCCACAAACTCTGCAATCAACACCTACAGGCACTCATGTTCCTCCTGTCCCATGGCACCATCTGTTCCACTTTCAGTGGGGCCTGGGCTGGAGATATAAGAGAGGCCGACCTTGTCATTTTAGTTTCAGAGGCTCCCAAGTCAGAGGACATATAGCAGTGGATGGATTAAGGGCAGGTTTGATTGGAGGACATCCACCCCTCCTTAAAGGCACAAGGAAGCACAGGACACCCAGCAAAAGCACAATGGCAGCCAAAGGCAGTTGCAGCACCCCACTGCGCATTCCTTGGCCTCCTGATAGGGGCTCTTCTGACACCCCAGGCTCTCTCACTCCTTTAAGGCCCCTTTCACACTGGGGCAAGGGCGGCGGGGCAGTAAAGCGGCTCAGAAGGGGTTAAAAACCACCGCAATGCGTTTTTGCCATTGGTATAGCTGTGAAGCCCCATTAATTTCAATAGGCAGTAGGGATGAGCTTCGAGTTCGAGTCGAACTCATGTTCGAATCGAACATTGCCTGTTTGCCTTTTCACCGAAAAGCAAACAATTTTGTGTGTTTGCGGAAAATTTCGAAAAGCCGTAGAACACCCTGTAAAAGTCTATGGGAGAAATCTAAAGTGCTAATTTTAAAGGCTTATATGCAAGTTATTGTCATAAAAAGTGTTTGGGGACCCGGGTCCTGCCCCAGGGGACATGTATCAATGCAAAAAAAGTTTTAAAAACAGAAGTTTTTTCGGGAGCAGTGATTTTAATAATGGCCCTTCAGGTCTCGTATGGATATTAAGGGGAACCCTGAGCCAAATAAAAAAAAAATGACGTGGGGTTCCCCCAAAAATCCACACTAGACCCTTATCCGAGTACGCAACCTCTGTGACCCCTCAAAGCACCTTATCCCCATGTTGATGGGGACAGGGGCCTCATCCCCACAACCCTTGCCCAGTGGTTGTGGGGGTCTGAGGGCGGGGGGCTTACCAGAATCTGGAAGAACCCTTTAACAAAGGGAACCCCCATATCCTGCCCCCCATGTGAATTGGTAAGGGTTACATTGTATTCCTACCATTTCACAAAGAAAGTGTAACATTTAAAAAAAAAAAAAACACACAGACACAGTTGGGATGAGTCCTTTATTAAAAATAAAAAAATAAAAAATAAAAAAAAGATTCCAGCCGTGGTAATCAACTCTCGATCTCCACTCCAGCGCTGTCGGTATCCAGCGATGGATGATCTCCAGGCTCCATCGATGATGTCCAGCAAGGAACAGCATCCTGTCTCCACCAGAGACACACCAGGAATGACGACGCGGCAGCCTGACAGGTCTTATGTAGCTGAGGATGGGGCCATCCGTCACGTGACCCCCATCTCCTTCTGACACAAGGGGAATTCCAGGCTTTCCCAGTGACGTGACAGGTGACCCCGCCCCCCTCTGATGTAACGCAGGTTTTCCGTTGCCCCAGAGGGGGCGGGGTCACCCGTCACGTCACTGGGAAAGCCCATGTTTTCCCTTGCGTCAGTGGGGGACGGGGTCACGTTACGGGTGGCACCATCCCCAGCTACATAAGACCTGTCAGGCTGCCACAACATCATTCCCGGGGTGTCTCCGGTGGGGACAGGATGCTGTTCCTTGCTGGACATCATCGATGGAGCCTGGAGATCATCCATCGCTGGATACCAACAGCGCTGGAGTGGAGATCGAGAGTGGATTGCCACCACTGGAATCTTTTTTTTATTTTTTTTATTTTTAATAAAGCACTTATCCCAACTGTGTCTGTGTGTTTTTGTGTACCCCTTACTAATTCACATGGGGGGCTGTGATCTAGGGGTCCCCTTTGTTAAAGGCGTCTTCCAGATTCCGATAAGCCCCCCGCCCGCAGACCCCCACAACTACCGGGCAAGGGTTGTGAGGATGAGGCCCTTGTCCCCATCAACATGGGGACAAGGTGCTTTGAGGGGTCACAGACCCCCAAAGCATCCTCCCCATGTTGAGGGCATGTGGCCTGGTACAGTTCAGGAGGAGTACAGCTCTCTTGTCCCCCCCTCTTTTCCTGCGTTTGGCCGGCCAGGTCCGGTTGCAAGGGATCGAGCTCGGATAAGGGTCTGGTACATATGGGTTTTTCGGGGGACTCTGCGCCATTTTTTTATTTGACGTATCAGAGTTCCCCTTAAAATCCATACCAGACCTCAAAGGTCTGGTATGGATATTTGGGGGGAACTCCACATAATTTTTTTTTTATTTGGCACAGGGTTCCCCTTAATATCCATACAGACAGACCTGAAGGGCCTGGTAATTAAATTTGGGGGGACTCCCACGCCTTTTTTTTAAAATCAATGACTTTCGATTACTTTTCTCTGTATTGCCGACAATTCATTACAGCTGCGAGTACTTTTAAATTACTTTAGAGGTTTTCCTTCAGAAATTACATTTTGTGCAGGGACAGTTCTAAGCATGGGAAACAAGCGCTACTTTACAGGCATACTATACACCCCCCCCCCCCCCCCCCCCCAGGTACGAAATGTAAAGAATGAATATTTCACTTTTATTGTTTCACTTTAAGCATTATTAAAATCACTGCTTTTTTCCGAAAAACAGTGTAGATTACAGTAAACAGTTTTTTAATTGGAACTTTTTTTGCATTAATACATGTCCCCTGTTTTGGACAGGACCCGGGTCCCCAAACACTTTTTGGAAAAGGATGACAATAACTTGCCTATAACCCATTGTTTAAAATTAGCACTTCAGACTTTTCATGTTCGTGTCCCATAGACTTTAACGGTGTTCTGTGGATGTTTGAACAAATATATTGCTTGGGGTTCGCTTCATAATGATTTGAATCTGATGCAGGGGGAACCGAACTGGGGGGTGCTCAGCTCATCCCTAATGGGCAGGAGCGGTGGAGGCACATAGCGGTATACACACTGAAGGGGTAAAACTTCACCGCTCCAAAAATGCGGTTAGCAGATACTTCAACTTTAAATTTTTTTACCGTCAGGGAAGTTTTGGAATTCTAAAGCTCCCCCAAGCGCACCGCTCCAGTGTGAAAGCCCTCAGGCTTTCACACTGGATTAATACACACAGAGTTTATAGCAGCAGCTGTTTCAGGTATTTGGTTATAAGGCGTATTTTTGCACAGTTATATGTGGAAGATTATAGCGCACACATGCAAAAAGCGTGACATTTATCCTGCAAGGCTAGTGCTAAGCCCACTTACTCAGGCGACAAAGTACCCCGCCATACATGCAGTGATTTATTAGTGGGTCCTACCCTAGTAATATAATATGGAAGAAAGTGGTAGAATGAAAGAACCTGGGTCTCAACCATGGGAGATAAACTCCTCTATGTGGGAGAACTGAAGGGATTCTTCCTATACACTGGTGGCCACTAATGTTAGGTAATGAAGAGGGGGAGGGGTGCTCCAGCCCAAGAGACCTGGTCAGAGTCTATACAAAATACAAAAATATACTTGGGGGGCACACCCTAAAATGCTATACATCTAAGATGGTGCTGCTATAAGACCAAATACAGTACAAAACAGATTATAGCGCACACATGCAAACATTACATTTATCCTGCAAGGCTAGTTAAAAACACCTGAACATATTCAAAAATACGGGGGTTTGGTCACACTATATGGTCATATAGTGCTAAGCCCACTTACTGCGACAAAGTACCCCGAATTAGTGGGTCCTACCCTAGTAAAAGAATGAAAGAACCTGGTCTCAACCATGGGAGCATGTGTGCGCTGTCATCTGTTTTGTACTGTATTTGGTCTTATAGCAGCACCATCTTAGATGTATAGCATTTTAGGGTGTGCCCCCCAAGTATATTTTTGTATTTTGTATAGACTCTGACAGTGTATAGGAAGAATCCCTTCAGTTCTCCCACATAGAGGAGTTTATCTCCCATGGTTGAGACCCAGGTTCTTTCATTTTTGTATATTTTTGTATTTTGTATAGACTCTGACCAGGTCTCTTGGGCTGGAGCACCCCTCCCCCTCTTTATTACCTCACATGTTATGTGCAAAAGTACTAATTTATTTTTCTCGTTTGACTCCACAGTTTCCTTCATTGGTGATGGTGGTGTTGTCGGCACACTATGAATTCATGTATATGGCGTGGGAAAGAATGGCTGTATGTTGGATGGGAGAGTCTTTGCACAGAGGGAATTTGCCCAACATCTGCAGACTGGTGGCCTGACACTGTAACCTGATGCAGATAATGTGAAGGACCTTCCTTTTGTTTTTATTGCGGATGAAGCTTTCAGGCTGGGACCAAACCTGATACAGCCATTCCCCCAGAGGACCCTCACCCCGGAGAGGAGGATTTTAGAGAGAATCCTAATGAAAAAGGTGGCCCTTGATTATGGGTGGGAGTTCCCCTATGTGCCCGAGGCTCTCATGAAAGAGATTGAGGACAATCAAGAGAAATGGTGTCAGGATGCCATTCGGGACTATCTAAAGGTAAAAAAGGGCGCCAAAAGTCATGGAGCTATGGCCGGCACATTAACAGTGATCGGGTGGTCATTAAAAGGCCTGGAAAGGATGACCAGATCTACTTGATCACCACCCTTGCTAACCAGGTGAAGGCCCTTACTTTGCCTGATCCCAGGTTCTACTTGTGATGAGAAATGGCAAAAGCTTGCTCATGTTTTTTTTTTTCTCTCCCCCCCCTCTTTTGAAGAAGTCTATTCAAGAACTATACTTTTCCCCACATTGCTGAGATGTATTTGACTCTGGAGGGATATAAATACCTAGTCAGTTTAGATTAGGGCTCTTGAGGACTTTGAGGTCAAGAAAAGAAAAAAAGAAAATATATCTTTGTTGGCGGAATGTGTTGGCGCGCAATCAGATCAGAGACATTCCTGCTAGGGGGCAGTGTTTCATAACTTTTAAAGAGAGACTTTGTTTTTTTTTGGTGTCTCTCATTTTTCATAACTTGCCTAGCACTTCAGTGAGGAAGGAGGCTTCGCCTTTACTGGCAGAAGGAGCAGCCTCGCTGTGCATGCTGGGGGAGAGTACTTAAGGGACAGACGTCATTAGTTTGTGGTCGTCGATCATGGGTCTGTCGTCCCACCACCCCCATGTGTGGCCCTTATGGCCAGGGTGCGTGTTGAAGTGTTCCTGGCTCCAGAACCACGTTGGTCCGGGCAGGGCCGGCTTTAGGCGCCCTGTGCGAGAAAGATTTACAGCGCCCCATAGTAACCACACCCCTCCGTAACCACACCCCTTCAGTGTCCACCCCTTTCTCCAATACCGGCTCCATTTAAAGCCTTCCATTCCCAAAAAACAGATTACAAGCTATGATAAAAATACAACTTTTATTCACATAATAACGCCACCTATACTGTATATCACACGCTATAATAACACCGCCTATACTATAAATCACACGCTATAATAACGCCACATATAAAGTAAATCACATGGTATCATACCACTATCTGTAAATTTACTATCAAATATCAAACATAATTACAATAAAGTATTTTTTAACTTTTGTATTTACTGTTCCTTTAAGAAACACCCTATTTAAATAATAAAATACAAAACAGACATTAAACAGTACACTGCACTTATAAAAAAATAATTTACTTACAGAAAAAGTTTTTACATCCGCTGCCTGCTTCTGTGGATTCTTGCGCTCCTTTGTCTTCTCAGTGCGCATTGCATGTGAGCTCCTCATTCCTGCTCCTCATAGCAAGGCAAGGACAGCCGCCCACGCCGTCTTTCCAGCAGAATCCGCCTGTGGCCTGCCAGTACTTTGTCCAGTTTTAAAGATGGCCGCCGCACTGTCGCTGAGCGGCGGCAATCTTAATGAGTAACCCACATACTGCCAGTAACAGTGATCTCCGACTCCTAACAAGGCAGGGACAGCCGCCCACACTGTCATTCCTGCAGAATCCGCCTGTGGCCTGGCCTGCCAGCGGGGGCATACCTAGAGCATTTGTCACCCGGGACGGATCCTATATCTACACCCCCCCCCCACGGTAAAATTGAAAATCCCACTGTGCCCCCTGCATCTTTCAATATCTCTGTCACGACTGTGTACCCCTCTCCACAACTGCACCTCTGGACCCCGTTACATTATACAACACCCTGCATCACTTTACATTACACAGCCCCCCACATCTCTAGACACCTATATGTTACACAGACACCCCCCTAACAGTTCTGGACCCCCTGCATGTCACGCAGACCTCCCTACAGTCTCCCCCTACAGTGCAGACCCATCCCCCTATAGTACAAACCTCCCTTACAATACAGAACCCCCTCTACAATACAGATTCACCTCTACAGAGCAGACCCCCTCCTATTAAACAGAACCCCCCTCTCCTATAATACAGAACCCCCTACAATACAGATCCACCCCTACAGTGCAGACCCCCCCACAATACAGAACACCCCCCCACAATACAGACCCCCCACAATACAAAACCCCACACAATACAAACCCCCCTACAATGCAGAACCCCCTCCCACCTACAATATAGATCCACCCCTACAGTGCAGACCCCTCCAATACAGAACCACCTCCCCCCACAATACAGAACCCCCCTACAATACAGAACCCCCTACAATACAAAACCCCCCTACAATACAAAACCCCCCTACAATACAAAACCCCCCTACAATGCAGAACCCCCCTTCTATAATACAGATCCACCCCTACAGTGCAGACCCCTACAATACAGAAACCCCCCCCCTCCACACAATATAGAACCCCCCTCCCCCCTACAGTAAAGAACCCCCCCCCCCCCACACACACACAATACAGATCCCCCCTACAATACAGAACCCCCCACAATACAGAACCCCCCCACAATACAGAACCCTCCCACAATACAGAACCCCCTCCCCCCTACAATATAGATCCACCCCTACAGTGAAGACCCCTCCAATACAGAACCCCCTCCCCCTACAATACAGAACCCCCTACAATACAAAACCCCCCTACAATACAGATACCCCCCACAATGTAGAACCCCCCAATGTAGAACCCCCCCTTCTATAATACAGATCCACCCCTACAGTGCAGACCCCCTACAATACAGAACCCCCCCTCCACACAATATAGAACCCCCTCCCCCCTACAATACAGAACCCCCCACAATACAGACCCCCCAATACAGAACCCCCCTACAATGCAAAACCCCCCCACAATGCAGAACCCCCCTCCCCCTACAATACAGATCCACCCAAACAGTGCAGACCCCCTACAACACAGAACCCCCTCCCCCCACAATACAGAACCCCCCCACAATACAGACCCCTTCAATACAGAGCCCCCACAATACAGAACCCCCCCCCCCACAATGAAGAACCCCCCTCCTATAATACTGATCCACCCCTACATTGCAGCCCCCGTACAATACAGAACCCCCCCACAATACAGAACACCCCCCACAATGTAGAACCCCTACAATACAGAACCCCCCAATACAGACCCCCCCACAATACAGAACCCCCTCCCCCTACAATACCGAATCCCCCTCCCCTCTACAACACAGACACCCCTCCCCCTTTCAGACCTGTAAACCAGGCAAGCTGGTCATCTGAGCCACGTGCTGCACACACACAGCACAGGACGGAAAAGGGGGAGGCGGGTGCACTGTGCTGGGCTGCCTGTGTCTGAGACAGACAGCTGAGACTCCTCAGACCCGCCGCGCTGCACACTGTGGGGGATTATTGCTGCCGGGTACCGGGTGTGCTGTAGGGTTGCCACCTTTTCTTCAAGCCAAACCCGAACATTTTTGCAATGCACGGCAATTTTTTTTGTAGTATAGTCACTATTAGGGCGCTTTCACACGGACGTGTCCGTGTGTGGGCTCCACGTGCTCTGCTGAGCCGGCAGATGACAGGTCTGTCTCTTCACACTGTGCAGGGACCGACCTGTCAGAGCACCGCTCTCCTCTATGAGGGAAAAAAAAAAAAAATCGGATGAAGATGGACCGTAGAGTCCATTGTCATCCAATCCGCCAGATGGAAAAATAGGGTTTTCCTCGGTCACACTTTGGTGAATCGCAGCAGGTCGGATGTTAGCGGGCATGTCACCGCTGACATCCATGGCTCCATAGAGATGCAGAGCGTGCGTTCCGCCAAAAAAAATGACAAGTGGACCTGAACGGTCCGCCTGTGTGAAAGGGGCCCAAGATTGTAAAAGACATGGGGCAGACAGTAGCAACGCGGCGTGTTACACGCGCCATGGCGAACAGTAGGTGTGTCTAAATTGCATTAACAGTATGAGGGGCTTATAGTGGCACGATCAAATAAAAAAAAAAAGCATTTTTGCATCCATAAAATATTCTTAGATTTAAAAAAAATGTCACTGTAAATATATGAAGTTAACCTACTTTAAAAGTGGACAGTGTCAGTGAGCAAAACAGTGGATGGTAGAAGTAGAGTAGTGGATGGCACCTGTATGCGAGTGAGACACAATTGAGAACCTGGACTGTCCGGGTATATCTTGGACAGGTGGCAACGTTAACTACTGCTCGCTTAACCCATTCTATTTAATCAAATATAATGAGGAAGCAATATAACACCTCCTCCCTGCCTGTCAAATGCCTTCTGAAGAGCAATCCAAATATGGATTGCTCTTCGGAGGGAACCACATGTGTAAATGAGCCCCAAGTCTGTTCAGCCGTTACAGTATTTTCTGTCAATTCAGTAGATAACTGGGCACAGGAACAGGACTGCTGAGTAACCTCGTGGTCTGCAGCAATTCCAAAAATAAAAATAAAAAAATTCAGGGCCCTTTTACACTACTCTGCAGAAAAATCTGCAAGCAGCAAGATTTTTCAGTGTTTTAGATGCGTTTCCTGCGCGTTTCTGGGTTGCCTGCACCTGTGAAAAATGGATACGTGACTCAAAAACCCACCAAAACTTTCAACGGAAAGCTGCATTTTTGGTGTGGCTTTTCAACACTGCACCAAAGATGCAGCATGTAGGACTTATCAAACCGCACTTCACCCACAGCGCAGTGGTGTGAAACATCCCATTGCAGAGTAAAAACGCAGGAAAAACACATTGGTGTGAAAGGGGCCTTAGGCTACTTTCACACTGGTGATTAGCACTGGTGCGAATTGTAACAGTTCCTGATGTGGCTCTCAGCGGCTAGGTTTGGCTCCTGGCCCTATTCACTTTGACATTTTTGGGTGGAACTCCGCTTTAAGTGAGCCGGACATTCCCTCAAAGTTTCTATGGTAACAAAAGATGCATAAGTTGTTCAGACACCTTAGAAGGACTAGTTAAAGCTTATCAGGGAGCTGCAGAGTAATCCTTATTGCAGTGGTTCAGACAAAATAAATCAGAGTCCCGAAATGTAAAAGGCAAAGGTCAGTAGTATAGCAGAGGTAAGTGTTATATAATGGCCCACATACAGTCAGCCCCTGTGCACAGCAGTCTTGTCCATCCTGCCCCCCAGTTCATATCCTCACAGGTACACACAGGCAGCTCTCAGTTTTTTTAATCACCATGCACCCCCCCCCCCCCCTCTAATCTTCACTAGAGACAAGCAAGGCAGTGACTCCTCATTAACTCCTCACCTCCTTCAACTTCCTTGTCGAGTGATAACTCTGATCAGACTGTTACCTTAGAAGTGCTGCAGTCTGGGGAAGGAACAGAACTGGTTAATCCTTATCTGGCAGCAGCAATAGTTATGTCGTGCTCTCCCGACCTTCTTCTTTAATCTGCCAGGCATGTAATTGCCGGGAAACCGCAGCAGAAGTAACTTCACCTGTGCCCGAAAATCATCAAATAGTCCCAGCGGAGTAATCGTTGTACTGTGGCTCCCGGCAATTGCATGCTCGGCGGATTGATATACAAAAGGGGACCGGGACTATAGATTAATTGTCGGGTGCCGCTGTCAGGGCCGCCATCAGGAATTTTGGGGCCCCTTACACAGCTTCAGGCATGGGCCCCCTGGAGCAGAGAACCGGGGGGGGGGGGTGCTGTCGCATGAAATTAAGAAGTGGGGGGGGCTGCTGCCGCAAATTAAGAAGCGGGGGGGCCCTTTACAAAAAGAAGAAATAAAGTAAAATATATATAAAAAAGGGGGGGGGAGTAGCCATCCGGGCCCTGGGGACCTCTGTGCCCTTTAATAAAAAGAAAAAAAATATATATATATATATTATATATATATATATATATATATATATATATATATATATAATATATATATATTTTTTTTTAAAAAGGGTGGTTGCCAACTTGGGCCCCGGGGACCTAATTTTTTTTATATAAAAGGAAATTACAAAAAAAGGGGGCTTTCCATTCGGGACCTCTGGGCCCTTTAATAAAAAGAAACCTCTGGGCCCTTTAAAAAAAAATAAAAAAATAAAAAAATATATATATAAAAAAGAAATAAACATTTATATAGAAAAAAACAAGGGGGTTGCCTTCCAGGGCCCTGGGACCTCTGGGCCCTTTAATAAAAAATAAAAATATAAAAAAAATATATAAACAAAAATAAAAAATACAATTATAAAAAAGGGGGTTTGACACGTGGGGCCCTGGGGACCCTGAGCCCTTTAATAAAAATACATCTATATATTAAAAAAAAAAGAAATAAAATAATATAAAAAAGTAAAAAAAAAAAATATAAAAAAGCAGGATTGTCATCCGGGGGCCCTTTAATAATAATAATATTATATATATATAAATATAAAAATAAAAGAAATATATATTTTTTTATAAAAAAAGGGGGGTTGTCATCTGGGGCCCTGGAGATCTCTGGACCTCTAAAAAAATAAAAGAAAAAAAATTGGCCCTTTAATAAAAAATAAAAGAAAAATATATTAAAAAAATATGTTTTTTTATAAAAATAAAAAAGAGGGGGTTGTCATCTGGGGCCCTGGTGGCCTACGGGCCCCTAGACCCCTAAAACAAATGGCCCTTTAATAAAAAAATAAAATAAAAATATATTAAAAAATATATATTTTTTTTATAGAAAATAAATAAAAAAAAGGGGGGTTGCCATCCGGTGCCCTGGGGGCCTCCGGGCCCCTGTGGACCTCCGGACCTCTAAAAAAAATTAAAGAAAAAAAAATTGGCCCTTTAATAAAAAATAAAAGAAAAATATATTAAAAAAATATATTTTTTTATAAAAAAAATATATATTTTTTTATAAAAAAAAAGGGCTTGCCATCTGGGGCCCTGGTGGCCTCCGGGCCCCTAGGGACCTCCGGACCTCTAAAAAAAAATAAAAGAAAAAAAATTGGCCCTTTAATAAAAAATAAAAGAAAAATATATTAAAAAAAATATATTTTTTTTATAAAAAATATATATTTTTTTTTAAAAAGGGCTTGTCATCTGGGGACCTTTGGACCCCTAAAAAAAAAAAAAAAAATTTTTTTTTTTTTTTTTTTTTTTTAGGGTTGTTCCCATCCGGGCCCCTGGGGACCCCCGGGCCCCTTACAGGTGTAATGCCTGTACCCCCCTGATGGCGGCCCTGGCCGCTGTCATAGTTTTATTGCACTGCTGACCTATTTTAACTACTTGTGTTGCTTCCTCAGCCCCCAGCTGCTGCCCGATATGCACTAGCTACACTTCCCCTTCCCCAGCTTCTACAGTCCGATCTAAATTAATGATGTGTCCGGGTTCCAGGGAGACAGAAAACCGGACGCACAGTTCAAAACCAGGCATGCCACCCGGCGCCCGCTAACGGCGCAAAGTTATATTTAGTCGTGGGGGGGGGGGGGGGGCGCCGCGCCGCCGAATCTGTGACCATCGGAATCTGTGCAGGTCGCCAGGCGCCCATGTTGCTATGGCGCCCTGTGCGACCGCACACCCCGCACACCCCAAAGGCCGGCCCTGGGTCCGGGGTTGTAATCTAACTTGTAGGCCCAGTGGTCAGACTTGGTCTGCAGTTGCGGAGTGGTCCTGTGCTGTCCGTCCTGAGGGAGGAAGCTGCCCGATGAAGAACCTGTCTGGGGGAGTACCGAGCACGAGGCTGATATCTCAGGAGAGGCCTTAGACTTCATCGAAGGACACACCATTACTGAGAGGCTGGATGATGGTCGTCTGTCAGTTCTGAATTGACCAAAGTTTATTCAAGAGAGATCCGGGTGCTTAATCCTGTGTTGAGATTCTGGACCGACAATATCTCCATCTTTGGGAAGGTCTGTGGCAGACACTTTGCTAAAGTTCCATGTGACACTCTGGCTGCTAGGCTGGTGACAGAGGCCTATTCAGGTGCACAATACCCACTCTGGCTAGAGTGGCAACAAGAGTTTATCGCTGGAAGCAGGATTGTTTCCGAACAGAGTTATTCACCTGAACCTACTACTTCTATCCTTTCTACCTCTTCAACTATTACTACTATTATCATTTAATGCCGTTGGGCAATAAAGCACAGAAAAAGACACCTAAAGTGTGGACATTGCAGTTCTTCTCAGCTCTCATCGTGCACCCTGGACTGCGGAGGAATAGAGGTAACATGCCACCCAACACAAACCAGCAGCTCCTTCAGGGGTAGTGCTAGAGTGCTATATATATCTGTCTAAAGTGAATTTGCATATGCTGTTTAATAATGGAAACTGGGAATTTTGGTGAAGTTTCACTAAAGGTGTTCTAATTTTGGTGGTAATTTTGCAACTGAATCACTTTCACAGAACTCATTCCTAATATTCGAAAAATAAAGTTAGAACTGAGATAACCAGAGTGACTTTCTGGCTTTAAAACTGCAGCAGTATCCTCTGGCTTGCTTTATCAGTTCACTTAACCCATTATATTCTTGGATTTACTTTTTAATGCCCAATGTTTTAGCAAATTTCAGGAAAAATATGTAAAATGTACTATGATAAAAAAAGATACATTAGCAATACAATTACCCCCACTGTTGATTGCATTACCATCTCTAATTCTGCCAAGAAATCAGTACACTTTAGAAAATGGAAATAGTATATACTGACATTTATATATATAAAAAAAAGCTTCATCCCGAAAAATTATTTTCTTTTTCCAGATTTAAAAAAATCCAAGCTACACATGAAATTCATCAACTGCTAATAATATCTAGAAAACAACACAAAGGTGCCAGGGCCTGTGGGCACACAGCTTTTGGTGTCCTAAAGCGGATTTCCTGCCGAAAAATAAATATTAAAAGCTACAAATACTGCAGCTGCTGACTTTTAATATTATGACACTTACCTGTCCTGGAGTCCAGCACCTTCGGCAACAGAGAACGAGCGATCGCTTGTCACTCTGCTGCCCCCACCGCCATCCTCTGTGAAGGAAGGAAGTGAAGCGCTCCGGCTTTACTCCCTGATTCCTTCTAGCGCATGCGCGAGTCACGCAGCGTAGTCCTTATTGGTCCCCGTTGTATTCTGGGAGCCGAGTGTTTTCCAGAACACAACGGCGGGGGCGGGAAATGACGCACTACCCCCAGACTCCCCGCAGTGATGACTCCCGGAAGTGGGTGCAAATACCCCCCCCCCCCCCTGAAAGGTGTCAAATGTGACACCAGAGGGGGGGAGGGTTCCGATGAGTGGAAGTTCCACTTTAGGGTGGAGCTCCGCTTAACCACTTAAGGACCGCCTACTGCACATATACGTCGGCAGAATGGCACGGCTGGGCACATCAACGTATATATACGTTGGTTTTAGTACCCAGCCGTGGGTCACAGGAGCGCGCCGCGGACTCCAGGACTCCGAAGCTCCAGGACCGGGACCGCGGGACTCGCGGACCCGATCGCCGCTGCAGTGCGGCGATCGGTCCCTGGAGCTGAAGAACGGGGAGAGCCGTGTGTAAACACGGCTTCCCCGTGCTTCACTGTGGCCGCAGCATCGATCGCGGCATCCCTGTTATAGGGGGACGCGATCGATGACGTCACACCTACAGCCACACCCCCCTACAGTTGTAAACACACACACAGGGAACACTCAAAGTCACAGTGCCCCCTGTGGTTAACTCCCAAACTGCAACTGTCATTTCCACAGTAAACAATGCAATTTAAATGCATTTTTTGCTGTGAAAATGACAATTGTCCCAAAAATGTGTAAAAATTGTCCGAAGTGTCCGCCATAATGTCGCAGTCACGAAAAAATCGCTGATCGCCGCTATTAGTAGTAAAACATTTTTTTATAAAAATGCAATAAAACTATCCCTTATTTTGTAAACGCTATAAATGTTGCGAAAACCAACCGATAAACGCTTATTGTGTTTTTTTTTTACCAAAAATAGGTCGAGGAATACGTATCGGCCTAAACTGAGGAAAAATTTTTTTTTTATATATTTTTGGGGGATATTTATTATAGCAAAAAGTTAAAAATATTGCATTTTTTTTTAAATTGTCGCTCTATTTTTGTTTATAGCGCAAAAAATAAAAACCCCAGAGGTGATCAAATACCACCAAAAGAAAGCTCTATTTGTGGGGAAAAAAGGACGCCAATTTTGTTTGGGAGCCACGTCGCACGACCGCGCAATTGTCAGTTAAAACGACGCAGTGCCGAATTGCAAAATGGGGCAAGGTCCTTTACCTGCATTTTGGTCCGGGTCTTAAGAATCTTTCACTACTATTGTCCAAATATTAATTATAAGTTAAGTAACATCATTCTTCTAGGGTTATCTATTTGACAAATAAGATTTCCTGGTTTTCCTGGTCCTAACCTGGGTTAGAATAATGTGAAATTTAGAAAATAAGCTTATATGAGAAAATGTTTTTCCAATAATTAGATTCAAAGTGTTATTTATGAAGCAAAAAAGAAGGACTTTAAATGCACTCAAGAGGAAGAATATAACCAAAAATAACAGTGTAACATCTATATACTTTAAAATCCATTATGCAAATGATAACTTAAAAAGCAAGAACGCAATCTTTAAAATATACATTAGATATATGCATAAAAAGCTCAAAACACGACAGCAAATTCTATTTTACCTGTACAAATACAAATTCAAAGATGATATCTATATCAAAACCCTTTATTCAACATGTTTTAAATGTCGCTTACTCAGTACTGGGTACTAATATTTTGCTCCGTTTGGTTTAGTTATACATAAGACATACAAATACCATATTGTCACAGGGTATGCTGGGTGTGCCTGGGCACACCTTCTTCACCCTGAGTGGTGCCAATTCCCCCTGCTTCTGGCATTCCTTGCCTCTCCCTTGCAGTGATGCCAGCTTTTCCTCCTCTCTTCTCCCGCTGGCTGCTGTGGGGGATGTTTCAGGATGGACGAATGAACATGGTCAGTGATCTGTACCAATTGCTCCTGTGATCATTCTTAACTGAAGCAAAGGAAAGTATATTTCCTATGCTTGAGTTTGTGAATGAACAGGAAGGAGCTCAGCAGAGAGCACTTCCTATTCATTCACTGTCCTGTTCAATAGTGCAGCGCTCTAGTGAAAATAATTATTTAATAATGTCCGAATGAGTATGGTCATCAATGTAGTTAAAAGGAAGAACCTCCACCAAGACTTCAGTGCGCAGACATAGAAACACACCACACCCTGTACAGTCAAACTGCTTACCAGAAAGACATCATTATGGGCATAACAGATCAAAATAATGCAGGGGTCAATGGCAGTCACACTTCCAACCGGATGTATGGGTAGAAACGATAATCCACAGACAGCATCAAGGATAAGAAGCATCCAAAACTCATAAGGATCCAAAGGTGTGTATTGCGTTCATCAGTAAGAGTGTTACCAAAAATGCAGAGAGGAAACAGCAATAGTGAAGCCCGTAGATAAAAGCAACACGCAATTTATTGTATGGTACCTACAAAAACGAAGAGGTTAACAGGCATCAAAACATAAAAGGATTCCGTGGCTCATAGCGTACTTGCATCAGGCCAGCCTGACATGTTTCATCCAATAAGGATATCATCAGAGGCGTTAATATTTCACCAGAGCGCCCAAAGTGGCTCCTAAAAGATTGTAAAATAATATATATAAATTATTGTAAAAAAAATATTGAAGAATAATAAAAACAAAAACTACTAACAGCGTCTACTGCCCTACTTACATCAATCTCTACTTTACTCACACTGCTCTGCTGATATAAACACATGTGTGTTAATGCTCTGAGGTGCACACCCTAATGCAATAGGCTGCACACACCAATGCATATTTATAAGTATATACAGTTTTGCTCATAAGTTTACATACCCTGGCAGAATTTTTCAGAGAATATGAATGATAACACATCCATTCATTATTAACCACTTAAAAACCATACGTCGGCAGAATGGCACGGCTGGGCACAAGCAAGTACAGGTACGTCCTCTTTAAGTGCCCAGCCGTGGGTCGCAGGCACGCATCGGTCCGAAGCACCGTGACTGCGGGACCTGCGGACCCGATCGCCGATGGAGTCCCGCGATCGGTCACCGGAGCTGAAGAACGGGGAGAGCTGTGTGTAAACACAGCTTCCCTGTTTTTCACTGTGGCGCCGTGATTAAAAAAAATTGCTGATCGCCGCCATTAGTAAAAAAAAAAAAAAAATTATAAAAATGCAATAAAACTATCCCCTATTTTGTAAACGCTATAAATTTAGCGAAAACCAATCAATAAACGCTTATTGCGATTTTTTTTACCAAAAATAGGTAGAATACGTATCGGCCTAAACTGAGGAACAAATAAAAATTATATATTTTTTGGGGATATTTATTATAGCAAAAAGTTAAAAATATTGATTTTTTTTTCAAAACTGTCTCTATTTTTGTTTAAAGCGCAAAAAAAATAAAAACCGCAGAGGTGATCAAATACCACCAAAAGAAAGCTCTATTTGTGAGAAAAAAAAGGACGCCAATTCTGTTTGGGAGCCATGTCGCATGACCGCGCAATTGTCAGTTAAAGCGACGCAGTGCCGAATCGCAAAAACTGGCCAGGTCCTTTAGCTGCCTAACGGTCCGGATCTTAAGTGGTTAATAAACTGTGTTTACTCTTTTTACATCATAATGACAACAGAAACTACCTAAATGACCCTAATTAAAATTTTACATACCATGGTGATTTTGGCCTGATAACATGCACGCAAGTTGACACAAAGGGGTTTGAATGGCTATTAAAGGTAACCATCCTCACCTGTGATCTGTTTTTTTGTAATTAGTGTGTGTGCATAAATGGTCAATGAATTTCTGGACTCCTGAGAGACCCTTGCATCTCTCATCCAGAGCTGCACTGACGTTTCTGGATTCTGAGTCATGGGAAAAGCAAAAGAATTGTCAAAGGATCTGCAGGAAAAGGTAGTTGAACTGTATAAAACAGGAAAGGGATATAAAAGATATCCAAAGAATTAAGAATGCCAAACAGCAGTGTTCAAACTCTAATCAAGAAGTAGAAAATTAGGGGTTCTGTTGAAACCAAACCCCGGTCAGGTAGACCAGCTAAGATTTCAGCCACAACTTCCAGGAAAATTGTTTGGGATGCAAAGAAAAACCCACAAATAACTTCAGGTGAATTACAGGAGAATATGCGGTGTGGCTGTTTCAAGATGCATAATAAGGAGGCACTTGAAGAATGATAGGGCTGCATGGTCGAGTCGACAGAAGAAAGACATTACTACGCAAATGCCACAAAGTATCCCACTTACAATATGCCAAACAGCACAGAGACAAGCCTCAAACCTTCTGGTACAAAGTCATTTGGAGTGATGAGACCAAACTTTAGCTTTTTGGCCACAACATTAAAAGCTTGGATCGTATATGCAGGATTGTCGCAGTGTGTCAGATAAGCTTGTCGTGGTTGGATGGAAGGTTGTGAACGGTGGTGACCGTTACACTTTATTTGGAGAGGAATCAACAATGCCTATGATGAAAGGTACACCATTCCTACTGTGAAACACGGAGGTGGGTCGCTGATGTTTTTTGGACGTATGCGCTACAAAGGCACAGGAAATGTGGTCAAAATTGTTGGCAAGATGAATGCAGTATGTTATAAAAAAATATCTCAGTCTCCTGACCTCAATATCATTGAGCCACTCTGGGGAGATATCAAACATGCAGTTCATTCAAGACAGCCCAAGAATTTACAGGAACTGAAGACTTTTTGCCAGGAGGAATGGGCAGCTTTACCATCTAAGAAGATAAAGAGCCTCATCCACAAATTCCACAAAAGACTTCAAGGTGTCATTGATGTTAAAGGGGGCAATACACAGTATTAAGAACGGGGGTATGTCAACTTTTGATCAAGTTCATTTGGGTAGTTTATGTTGCCTATATAATTTAAAAAGAATAAACACAGTTGATTGATAATAAATGGCTTCAGCCAAACACCAACCACGAGTGAATGAAAAGTGTTTGTGTTATCATTCATATGCTCTGAAAAATGGCCATGAAACTATAAATTCTGCCAGGGTATGTAAACTTATGAGCACAACTGTATATATATATATATATATATATATATTATTATATATATACATATACATACATACATACATACAGGGCTCAAAATTTTAAGCCTTGAGCTACTAGCCAGGCCTCAAGAGTTACTCGACATCAGTTGCCCCACCCAGCCCGCCCCACCCCTAATTTCGCTCCTAAACACTCCCTCATAAATTATCTCATTAAATGATACTTAAATGTTTTATGCAGAATTAAGTTATAAAAATAAATATTAACAACAACTGTATCCGTGCCCACCAATGCAGGCTGCCTATGCCCACCACAAGCAGCCTGTGTCCACCAAATGCAGCCTGTGTCCACCAAATGCAGCCTGTGTTCACCATGCAGCCCGTATTCACCAAATGCAGGCGGTGTTTACCATGTAGCCCGTGTCCACCAAATGCAGCCCGTGTTCACCATAAAGCCTGTGTCCACCAAATGCAGCACGTGTTCACCAAATGCAGCATGTGTCCACCAAATGCAGCCCGTGTCCACCAAATGCAGCCCGTGTCCACCAAATGCAGTCCGTGTCCACCAAATGCAGCCCGTGTTTACCATGCAGCCCGTGTCCACCAAATGCAGCCCGTGTTCACCATAAAGCCTGTGTCCACCAAATGCAGCACGTGTTCACCAAATGCAGCATGTGTTCACCAAATGCAACCCGTGTCCACCAAATGCAGCCCGTGTCCACCAAATGCAGTCCGTGTCCACCAAATGCAGCCCGTGTTTACCATGCAGCCCGTGTCCACCAAATGCAGCTTGTGTCCACCAAATGCAGCCTGTGTCCACCAAATGCAGCCCGTGTTCACCATGCATCCTGTGTCCACCAAATGCTGCCTGTGTCCACCATGCAGCCTGTGTCCACCATGCAGCCTGTGTCCACCAAATGCAGCCTGTTTTTATCATGCAGCCTGTGTCCACCAAATGCAGCCTGTGTTTACCATGCAGCCCATGTCCACCAAATGCAGCCCGTGTCCACCAAATGCAGCCCGTGTCCACCAAATGCAGCCCGTGTTCACCATAAAGCCTGTGACCACCAAATGCAGCCTGTGTCCACCAAATGCAGCACGTGTTCACCATGCAGCCTGTGTTCACCATGCAGCCTGTGTTCACCATGCAGCCTGTGTTCGCCAAATGCAGCCTGTGTTCACCAAATGCAGCCTGTGTACACTATGCAGCCTACCCATGCAGGGGAGGAGAGGAACAGGAGAGCCGCCCAGGTGATCAGAGCGCAGCGCAGGGAACACAGCGATAACAGTTTTAATTTTAATTGCCATGTTTCCTCCGCTCAACGTCATATTCAGCCCGCCCCCTGACCGGGGAACTTTGATTGACAGATCACCCGTCATCAGGATTGGACGGGTGATCTGTCTATCAAATTTCCGGGGACCAGGAGGCAGAGCTAGATCTGACAGCAAGCGGCGGGGAACACAGCAAGTAAAAATGGAAACTGTTATCGATGTGTTCCTCGCGCTGCGCTCTAAACATCCAGGCGGCTCTTTCTTTCTTCCCCCTCCGCGGTCACTGGGAGAAGGACTCCCATTCCACACAGGCTGCCGGCGGTGCTCGCCCCCCGTCTCCCAGGCAGCCCTTCCTGGTCAGCCCTTAAAATCCACTCGCAAAATGCGAGCAGGCGAGTGCATTTTTTGAGGGCTGTGTGTGTATATATATATATATATATATATATATATATATATATATACAGTGCGGAAAATAAGTATTTGAACACCCTGCTATTTTGCGAGTTCTCCCACTTGGAAATCATGGAGGGGTCTGAAATTGTCATCATAGGTGCATGTCCACTGTGAGAGACATAATCAAAAAAAAAAATTCCAGAAATCACAATTTATGCATTTTTAACTATTTATTTGTATGATACAGCTGCAAAGAAGTATTTGAACACCTGTCTATCAGCTAGAATTCTGACCCTCAAAGACCTGTTAGTCTGCCTTTAAAATGTCCACCTCCACTACATTTATTATCCTAAATTAGATGCACCTGTTTGAGGTCATTAGCTGCATAAAGACACCTGTCCACCCCATACAATCAGTAATAATCCAACTACTAACATGGCCAAGACCAAAGAGCTGTCCAAAGACACTAGAGACAAAATTGTACACCTCCACAAGGCTGGAAAGGGCTACGGGGAAATTGCCAAGCAGCTTGGTGAAAAAAGGTCCACTGTTGTAGCAATCATTAGAAAATGGAAGAAGCTAAACATGACTGTCAATCTCCCTCGGACTGGGGCTCCATGCAAAATCTCACCTCGTGGGGTCTCAATGATCCTAAGAAAGGTGAGAAATCAGCCCAGGACTACACAGGAGGAGCTGGTCAATGACCTGAAAGAGCTGGGACCACCGTTTCCAAGGTTACTGTTGGTAATACACTAAGGCCTTGTACACACGATGTAATTTTATCCGGTCGGAAACATCCGACGGATATTTCCCAGCGGATAAGGCAAAGTTGTCCGTTGGTCTGATGAGCGTACACACCATCGGACCCAAATCCCAGCGGACCAGAACGTGGGCACGTAAACCACGTACAACGTCACTATAAAGGGGAATGACGAAGCCATCGGCGCCGCCCTCTGTTCCGCTTCTGCTAGTTCCGTGTTAGCGAAGGTTTGGTTAGAGCTGATTCGTGCTTTTCAGTCTCCGCGCTTAACAGGTCGTATTTTCAGGTTCAGTGTGTGCTTGTGGGCTCGTATTTGTCATTCAGTGTCGCCGTACGCGGCGTTTCTGCTTTGCAGTGCCGTCCTGTACGGTCGTATCTGTTTGACGTGCGATCTTTGCAGGTCTTGCTGGATTTGGGTGTGCTTTCTGTTTGAGTGTGTTCTTGACTGACCAGCCGGCCGGTTTGAAGCCATGATGGAGCAGCAGCGCAACTTTTCACGAGTTCGTGCTGTTTATGGGTTTTGTTCTGGAGTCTGTGTGCATTCCAGTGATTTGGACAGGAACAGTAGGAGGAGGAGTTCCTGGGCCAAGAATTGGTTTCGGCAGCGTAATCGATTCTCTCATATGTCTCTGCTTAGGGAGATCCGGGAGAATAATCCTGATGACTACAGGAACTTTCTCCGTATGACGGGCCCCGTTTTCCACCGTCTGCTGGATCTCCTGTCCCCCTATATCACGAGGCAGGACACTGTGATGCGCCAAGCCATTCCGGCTGAGCAGAGGCTTATTGCCACGTTGCGGTACCTGGCGACTGGGAGGAGCATGCAGGACCTCAAGTTCTCAACAGGCATCTCTCCCCAGGCGCTTGGGATCATCATACCGGAGACGTGTTCTGCCATCATACAAGTCTTGCAGGAGGAGTTTATTAAGGTAAGTTTCCTCCTTTAACATCACAATCTGTGTCTTTAATAATGTTTGCATATTTTTCTCACCTTTTTGTGTAGGTTTTCCTAGTCGCCATGATTGTAATATGCTGTGTGCTTAATGTTCCCTTTTCTCCCCATGCATGTTGTTAAGCTTTCCAGGTTAATGTGGTTTGGCCTACCTGCATATTTTTACCTTCAACACTACTAACCTGGGGAGCTGTGGTGGCTCAACGTGATTGGCACTGCGCTGACAAGCCATTCACCTCTGCAGCCAAGGGTTCGGATCCCGGTCTCGGCTACATGTGAATTGAGTTTGGTGGTCTCAGCCCGGCTCCCGGTGGGTGTGCTATGCAAGGTACGCCTGTGCTTAGTACGCCCACCCCCCCCCACAAAAACCACCACACTTGCACGCACACGAAATTGGTTTAAAACACATGCACTTTGGCCATGCGGTCTCTTAAAAAAATAAAGAGAGGCGAAGGACCTACGGGGCTGGCTGGGTGGGCTAGGCCCCCTCACTCCCTCATAGGGGGAGTCCCTCTGCCCCATTGGGGTCCCGTTGGGCCCCAGTTGGGCTCCCAAGAGGAGCAGGTAGGGCGGGGTGAGTGGGAGGCCCCCCTTCACACCCGCCATTGCCACCAGGGGCATGGAGAAGGATGGCGATTGCCTCTGGGGGGAGGGTCTGCCTACTCCCAACTCCTGCAGTCCGGCTCCTCTCTCTCGAGTTCACGCACAAAAAATACACTTTAAAAAAAAAAAAAGAAACAAAAACACTACTAACCTGTCCAGCATCATCTCCTAGGGACAAAAACCCCATTTTTTTTTTTGGTGTCCTGCTGCATTGTAGTTCAACTCCCTCCCCCTAAAAAAGTGTATTGCCCCATCAGCGGGATGTGGAGTCTGATAATAATTGGCTCTAGATTTGTTGCCCTAAATACTCTCTATACACTAATTTTTAGAAATGTTAATACCGTGATGTTGCAGAATGTTGTTTTTTTTACTAGTGTTTGCAATGTTGTTTATGTGCCAAAGTGCTAATTTGTTTTTTGCTTTTGTCCCCACAGTTTCCCTCCACGCCACAGGAATGGCAGACTGTGGCTGCCCACTTTGCCCAGCGTTGTGATTTTCCAAACTGCGGAGGGGCAATTGATGGGAAGCACGTCCGCATAGTGCCGCCACCTCTTTCGGGCTCATACTATTATAACTACAAAGGTTTTTCATAGTATCGTGTTGATGGCGGTGGTGTCGGCAGACTACGAATTTTTGTATGTGGACGTGGGGAAGAATGGCGGCTGTCTGATGGGAGGGGGAGTGTTCGCACGGACCGAATTTTACAGGCGTCTACAAACTGGTGGTCTTGAACTGCCCCGGATGAAGACAATGTGGAAGGACTTCCGTTTGTTTTTTTAGCGGACGAGGCTTTTGGGCTTGGACCTAACCTCATGCGGCCTTTTCCCCAGAGGACCCTCACCCCGGAGAGGAGGGTCTTCAATTTCTGGCTGGCCAGGGCCCGGAGGGTAGTCGAGAATGCCTTTGGGATACTCGCCAGCCGGTTCCGCCTGTTCCAGACAGCGATACATCTGGCGGAATATAAATTTAACTCTGTTATTTTGGCCTGCTGCATATTGCATAATTTTTTACGCAGGCATTCCCAGATGTACCTACCCAACATCAGCGCTGAGGCAGGACTACCCTCAGATACCCTTCCTGGGCTGGACACTGGTCGCGCTGGCTCGGTCACCCAATCTGCTTGTGAGGTACGCGACAAATATGTTGAGTACTTTATGGGTCGGGGGGCCATAGCTATGCCAGAATAATATTTCTTTATAATTCGGCCCCCAAAATAAAGAAATATTACCAAGAAATAATAAATAATTCGACCATTGGACTTTATACAGTTGTTTGTCATTATTGCTTTTTCTCTTTTGATCTGTCTTCCAGGTTCTGAAACTAGTGCATTTCTTGTGCCCAATTTAGTTAGCAGGTTTTAGTAAATACACACAATTGCACATTCTAGTCACTCTTCTACAAACTGGGTATTGAGGTTAGAAATAAGAAGCCACTGGTTTGTGTGTTTTTAAAAGGTTTTTTTATTCCTTTTTTATTTACGTAAATCTTTGTCTTTTCTTAGAAAAATTGGTTTAGAAAGTATTTATTTATTCAAAAAATATTTTGCGGTTTTGACAAAAATATATAACAATCGAACTTACAAAGTTCAACCTTTTATTTGGCATAACAAACCCAGACAACATGGTCTTAGGTCACGCCGGAATCCCCCAAAATTTGAGGATGCACACATGCTGTGTGTGTGATGGGCCAAATGGTGATTTTTCACATGAGATCCCATGCGAAATGTTCACATGTGCTATTTGCCATCATGGGTGATCAATGTATGTGCTTTGTGGGTGCAACCCCTTTCTGTCACCTACTTGATAAGTGAGGAAGGGGTTGCACCCACAAAGCACAGACAATTGATGTCCTGTGATGGCAGATCGCACATGTGAACACACACTGGGGTTTATTTACTAAACAGTCCAAACTCCGGCTTATTTGTGCATATAAGCCAATCAGCTTCTAAATTAAGCTTAGTCAATTAAGACTTTGCATCCAAACATGGAAGATGATTGTTTTATATGCCAAGTGATGCTGCTTTTGCACCTTATAGCTTTAGTAAATAAACCCGTGTGTGTGTGTGCATCCTCAAATTTTGGGGGATATGAAACGAACATTATACAACATCTTTGCGAGTGGGGTGGTTAGGGGTGAGGGCAGGGGGGCAGGGGGGGCATGGGGGACAGCTGGGGGGGATAGTCTTCTATATACGTCCCAAAATATCTAGCATGTTTTTGAAGTTTTGGTCCATCACCACCATCCTTTCCCTCATATTGGCCAGATCGGTGCTGCACTCCATTATCTGCTGTATTAGGATTTGTGCACTTGCACGAGAAAAAATAGGAGCGACAGATGTGCTAATCCCATCTTCATCCCCTAAAAATGCCAAAGGAAAAACACAACATTGTAAGTAAGTAAGGTGCAGGCCTATCTACATCTCTTTTTCCCTGCAAAGCTGGGGTGTCACTGACCTGTTGTACTGACAAGTTCAACATCTTCTACAACTTCTCCTTCTTCTTCAACTTCTCCTTCCTCCACCAATCCGCCTTCCTCCTCCAATCCGCCTTCCTCCTCCAATCCGCCTTCCTCCACCAATCCGCCAAATTCCACCAAACCGCCTTCCTCCACCAATCCGCCAAATTCCACCAAACCGCCTTCCTCCACCAATCCGCCTTCCTCCTCCAATCCGCCTTCCTCCTCTCTCCCTTCCTCCTCTCTCCCTTCCTCCTCTCCTTTTTCCTCCTCTCCTTCTTCATCATCCTCCTGCTCAAAAAAAATTTCGGGCCGTTTGGGAGACAGTGTGGGCCTCCCTGACTCCTCATAGCGCTGTCCTCTTCTTTCCCTTAAAAACAACAAAAAATAAGGAAACTCATCAGCAAACAGATCTTTTTGGAGGGACTAATTTGCAAACATTGCTTAGAAGTGGCGTTACAATTCTAGTTTTGGCCTTATTACAGCAAAAAACATGTTTTTTTTTTTTGGTAGATGACTTCTCCCTAGCTGTGATATAATGAGGCTTTTTAGTGAAGTGACACACATGGCTGGCCTCCTGAATAAATAGTTTTGGGAGTCCCTTCTCCAAAAGTCCAAATTACTATTTTATGGGGGGAGACAGGTTCTCAAAATTACAGATGTCAAAACAGGTGCCTATTAGGTTATCTCATCACTGTGTGAATTAATGAATCCTGTTTGCCTTTTTAAATCAACTTAGTTTGCACAAACACATCATATTTTCCACATTGTTTCTAGAAACTATGTTTTTCGCCAAATAGCCACGTCCAGGTGTGATGTTCCTGGACCCGCGGATTGAGGATAAACTATGTGATGGAACGATGTTGACTACGATCGTGGCAAGTCGTCGGATTTATATTAGACAAACATTACTAAATTTACAATGCAGGGTTTCAAAAATACAAGGAGGCCAACGAGGCAGATGGCGAAATAGACATGGTAAAACATTTTATCCAAAAATAGGCACTCCAAAGACATTTTAAAGTACTTACTTTTTTCAATGATTTTCTTTATTTTGCGATACTGCTCTGGCTCGCGCAGTTTTAAGTCGGACCAGCGTTTCCGGAGCTGCTCTTTGGACCTGGTGACCCCAAACATCTCATAAAGTTTCCTCGCTGCCTTATTTATAATTTTGGACTTCCTCCGGTTAGGGGTGCTGTATGGGCCATGCTCACCATCATAGTCCTTCCGTCGCAGGATGGACACCAACTCCACCATCTCTTGTAGAGACATGTTTGTGGCCTTGTAACGTTTTGGCCTGGATCTGGACGTTCCGGCCTCTGTCCCTTCCTGATCCCGATCAGAGCCTAATGTGCGCTTGTGTGACATCGCCATATTTTCCAATCAACGTTGCATATGGGCGTGGAAAACAGGAATTGGTACGTCATGGGCGGAGACGAGGGCGGCGTTTCTTGATTGCGTGGGGATATAATGGAAACGACGTGATTACGTAGGTTACGCGGAGATTACTCGAGCGGAAACGAGGAGAGAGAGAGACAAAGGTAAATGAAAACATCGGATCAGAGGCCTATAATTTGAACAGCCATGGGGGATGGGGCTTTTCAATGTTGTTTGCACCCTTTTTGTGCTACTGTTATTTATGTATTTTGGGGCCCACCATAAAATTTAGAGAGCCAAGTGCTTGTACACATCACTTCATCAAGATATATGTAGAGAATGCTCTATCCTCTTTATTTGGATTTTAGAGTATGCAGTCAGATCATGCAAGTATTGTTGTGTGTTGGTTGGACAGAGATAAGTAGGTAGTGTTTTCTGCCATCAATGCTGAGGGCCATGATAGCTACACATGAACTAGTGCCTTGAGATGATTGCTAGCATTCATATTCATGGTGGATGTGTTCTTAACTACATGCTACAACTTGCAAAATGGGCTCTGAATGACAACTTTTTGGGGGGTACAACAATGCGGCAGAGCTGGCCAGTTATGTAGCAGCAGAAGACACTGTGTTTGTATAATGTTGATGCTCTAAAATGAATGAATGCGCACATATTTTAAGAATGTCAAAGCTGAGCCTTTTTAAAGTTGTGCTTTGTGTTTGATTGTCATTTTCTATTCTAGACATTACTATTGAAGCTACATCTAGGAGCTGACAATTGAATGGATTTGCTGAAAGGGAAGGAGGCAACAATGGAACTAATAACCCGATATCGGGATATGCCCCTTCTTTGGGACACCAGGCACACACATTATTTGGACACTGGGAAGAGAGAGGCAGTACTTGATGAGATTGCTACATACCTGCACACTTGGGTGCCAAGTTGCACAGGCGACATGGTTAAGGAAAAATGTAGTAACCTCAGGAGAAGCTACAGGAATGTATATAAAAAAACGGAAATATCCAAAATCAGGATCAGCAGCAGCTAAGACAAAGGAACCCAAGCTCTGGTACTACAAAGAGCTCAGTTTTTTGAATGATGAACTGGATGGCAGGGCTTCGGATTCAACACTACCTTGCAGCCTTCCTCCCAGCGGAACTTCCCCGAATCCCAGGAGCCCTGCAGAATGTGAAGCGGGGCTGGCTGACATGGAGCCAGATCTGGCCATCTTCAATGAGGTCTAGTATTTTCAAAAATATTTTTGTGCTGCTATTTATTTTGAATTAGTGAGTTGATCTTGTAAACAAAAAACAAACAGGGATGCCAAATGCAGGGGTCAGAAGGACAGTCTGTTTAATTTAAAAAAATACTAACTAAAACAGTCTAGAGAAAGAAAATGTGTGTGATTGATTGTGCAAAAAAATAAAACATGTTGCCTTTTTTATCCACAGGAAGAAGAGACCAGCCAGGAGGTGGCAGCTCCTGAGGCCCATGTCAGCCAGGCGGAAGGGGGGAGTGGCAGCCAGGAGGAGGCCGGCCAAAGTGAGGTGCAGCAGGTCCCCAGGCCCAGGCTGAGCACCATCAGCCAAGTTCCTCCCCTCCAGATGAGGCCACCAGCTGCAAGGAGGCGCAGGAGGGAGGTGCACGATGAAAGCCTTCAGGTCATCCGGGAGGCTGCGGAAATCATGAGGACCCCCCTCAACCCCACGGAATGCTATAGTGCATTTGTGGCCAATGAGCTCAACCAAGGGGGGGAGGAGCAAAAAAGCCTGGCCAAGGACATTATTAATCAGGTCCTGGCCAGGATGAAAAGGGACGAGCTGAGCAGGGACACTGTGCTGTGGGACCCGGCTTGGCCTGCTCCCCATCATCCTCATCCCCTCCTCCTGCTGCCACATCAACCCCACCTGCAAGGGTCCGTGGACGGACCCGTGGAAGTTTCGCTGGAAGGAAGTCTGCAAAGAAGTCGAGAAGATGATTCCCTGCCATCCAGTTGATTGTCCAAAAAACTGAGCTTGTTGTAGTAGCACAGCTTGGGTTCCTTTGTTCATGTGCTGCTGATCCTGATTTTTGTTATTGACTCCTGAGGTTACTAAATTTTTCCTTAATCATGTTGTAATTCGCAAGTATGCATGTATGTTGCAATCTCATCAAGTGCTGCCGTTCTGGTGATTTCTAATTTATTTTTTAGCCGGAAATAAATGGCTTTTGTATTTACTTTCAAACCTTGTCTATTGTGTTTTATACTGTGGTGAGTAAGCATCAGACATTTGTAAAAGAAAATGTGTCATTTGCAAAGGACACAAACTCCTTGGGGGGGGGGGACCTTTTCTGTTAGAACTTGGTAAACCCAAAAGAAGCATAAAATGTAAAAACAAAATATAAATACCCCAAAATAAAGTAAAAAATAAAGGATGAAACAACTAAATTACATAGGTTGCGGGAAAAAAAGGGAAATTTTAATAAAAAACAAACAAAAAAACATGGTGAAACAAGAAAAAAAACTCATTTTGAAAGATTAAAAAAACGTTAAATCCAACTGTAAAAAAAAAAAAAATGAGACGCTCAACATGAAGTCCAAATAGACATACTAAAAATGTGGAGAACAGAAACAAATGTGGGGACATCTGGCTAGCAAACTGTGTCAAATAGAAAAAACACTAATGAAAATGCAAGCTAGCAGTATGTGACATCTGGACAAAATTGCATCAGCAAGACAACGGGTTTCTTCTAGCAAGAGAAGAAAGAACAAAAAAACGATATAAACGGAACACTATATAGAGAGTTTAGGTGACGAATGTGCCAGGTCCCAAACAAATGCAAGTTTTACCTGAACGAGTGCTCCCGTCCCATCGTTTTGATTGAGCATGCGTAGGTTTTTGGTCCGAGGCTTTTGTGTACTAACAAACGGACATATCCGACGGACATGTGTCCGGCGGAAAAATTTCAAAGCATGCTTTGAAATTTCTCCGCTGGAAAAATCCGGCCAAAACGGTCCGTTTGCCCATACAGACGACCGGATTTTTCGGATGAAATGGTCCGTCGGACCAGTTTCAGCGGATTTATTCCCTCGTGTGTACAAGGCCTTACATTGTATGTTCGATCGTTCGGCGAATTACAAACCGTTCGCGCCAAATGTCTCGGCCCATAATTCACTGCGGCATCGCACCACCAGTGCATTGCTGTAAAGCTGATGATTGGCCAAACATCCACTATGACGAGTGGGTTTAGTTGCAAAGTAATGAGCACATGCTTGGCCAATGCACCACAGAGGGTTTAGTGCAAAAAACAGTGAGCACACTTGCATAATTGGCCAAAGCCAGGGTGGCTTTGCAAAGTTATAACCTTTCTTCTTATAGTAACACCTAGCAGGTAACAAGTTTAGTTGTAAAGTTAAACTTGCACTATGACCGATTTTTTTAAATATGCGCAAATTGCAGTTCACAAGTTGGTTTAGGTGCACTGAGCAACGGGCAATACAACATTGAGAACATGCAGCTAAAATCACTGCTCTGACAGATTAAAAAAACAACCGTTTTAAAGTTTTTTTTTCCATTGATACATGTTCCCTGGGGCAAGACCCGGGTTCTCAAACCTGTAAATTTCACGACAATAGCCTGTCTACTTTCATATTAGACTTTAGAAAAAATGAGACAATCCCACTCTCTCTCTCTCTTTTGTCTAATTTGAACGTTCGAGTCTGGAACCACTTTTAGACTTCAAGTGTGGGGTTCTAAAGCCCTGAGCCATTTGCACGAACCCTGGCTTTGGCCAATTATCGGCTCTCCGTTCGACGATTCTGGTGTGAACCGAACGGGGGGGGGGGGCATGTGGTCATAGTGTTTGGCCAATCTCAGCGCGCATCCCTAATTATTATATTGTTAATGCTGGCTGCTTCACTGTTCTATATAGTGGCGCGAGCACGACTCGGTTTTTTTCCCTATTTGTAAAATTAATAACGGTCGAACTAAACGATGTTCGAGTCGAAATGGGCTCGATCGAAAAAAACTATCCCTATTAGTGAGAATAAATTATAAAATTTTGCCAGTACACACTGTCAATCATATATTATAGATGCCAGCGGTGACGTACAACACATACAACGGCACTATAAAGGGGAAGATTCCACTGGCGACCCTTGGGGCTGCAATTTTAGCACCTTATCTCATGTTACTGCGTGATAGATACAGTTTGGTTGAGGACAATTCACGCTTTTACTGTAGGTGACGAATGTAGCATTACCTCCAGTGGAACTGCTGGATTTTTACCGAAGGGCAGCGTGTTACCTCGTGGCTCCTCCGAACTTTATTCCTAGGGGTGAATGATGCGTATTAAGCATACATACACGTGTTTCTTGTAGTAAACCAGCCTGAAGAAACAAAGGAATGTCCAGACTCACGATAAAAAAAGGTGACTTGTTCTCTTTGCTGTCGAGATCCACGACAGTTTTCTTTTAAAATTACCCAGCTTTCCTCTGGGTAAAAAGCTCTGGTAAAACTTGTGGTGGCGACGGAGGTTAATGGTCGTGTGTAAGCATTAAAGCTGACAAAGACTCCCAGCTAGTAAACAAATATGGGAAAGGAGCCTTACATCATTCCCTAAAATGCCACATGGGCAGATTGGGGGCATTATATAGGCGTAATGATAGGAAACATTATCCCTGCCTCAAAATGTAACACTCCTTTATTTAGCTTCACCACTCCCGCGGTAGTGCGTTTAGTGTACCCGGACAGGCCTCTCTCTAAACTGACCTGGCAGACGGAGTATCACTTGTCTATTGTTAGGGACAATTATAGGATCACGAAGTCTGTAATTTCGACCCTCCTTGCGCGCGGGAGATTAGAACATTCCGGCTGAAAAGGGTATTTTTCGTTATCGTTTTAACAGCGAAAACAAAAGCCTGCCCTTAAGAAAACCGAGGATCCCCCATAAAAAATGCTTTATTTTGTTTTCGCAGACCCGACTATTTTCGATGCTTTGTGAATTTCCTGCAATCAGCAGTGCATTGCGAGGGGAATATCTCGTTCTAAACCGTACAGGGAATAGTATTTTCACTGTTTCAGAAAGGATTTTCGATGCTTTGTCGAATTTCTGTCTTTCAATTTCACAAAGTATCGAAAATCGTCGTTCTGAATACAGGTTAGCTATTCCCTTATTCAGAACGACGATTTTAGGCTTCGAATTTCCTGTATTCGGTAAAAGTCATCGAAAAGAGGGGTTCGGACAACCACTTTAACTACTTGCCGACGAAAACAAATTAAATTAAAAGCCGCCGATTTTCAGGAGTAACTAAAATAAATTCTACGGCGGCTGGTCGAAAACGAAAAAACAAAACAAAATATTCCAGTCTGCACGAGTCTAGCCCGTAGCTAATTTCTCCATCGTATTTTGCTCTCGAAGTGGCCGGGTAAGGGAAAAGGGGCCGCCCCGACTCCCGTGCGCGTGCCCGGCAGGAATATCCTCCATTGCGACAATCGCCGCCGGGCACAAGCGATCGCTCGTTACAGAGCGAGGAACAAAAACTTTCTGGAGCTGCACTGTGTGTAAACACACAGCTCCCGGTCTTTATTAGTGTCAGCTATGACTAAGCACTAGTTTCAGTGCGAAATGCAGTGGTTGTTTTATCTTCTGTTCATACAATGTATGAACTGTCCTTTTTTTTAAATAAAGGCCTCATTTGTGAGTTTTGGCTTCCAGGAAACAATTTTTGTCAGTCCAGGTGGCCGGGTACCCCATGGTGGCAGTAGATAGAAGGGCACACCCAGGTTACAGATTGGGTAACCCCTTCCCTGCAATGGGCCCTAGTTTTTTTTAACCCCTTCGAAGAACAGGAAGTTTCCCCAGTTTTTTTTGGCAGGAGAGAATTTTTATAGAAAGTAATCTAAAAATGCGTTTATTTTTATAGCACTGATCACTATTTTAAAAATACCAATAATGGTCCCAAAAAGGTGTGCAAACACAAAAGACATGAAACATCACTCATAGCGAACACCCTTTATACAAGTGTCATATGTTTATGAAAATCGCAGTACTGAAAAAACCCCCGAGGCATTTTGACCCTGATTTTCGCCGTCTCCATGGGGATTACTATTCTGGGTAAAAAAAAAAATCTAAATATTAATAAAAATGCCATAAAACTGTCCGGACCTATTTTGTAGACACTATGGCCCAGAGGCGTTTTTCACAGAGCGATTACGCCTGCGCAACAGGAGATGCGCGTGCGTAAGTCGAAATGTGCGCGTGCGTTTCGTTGCGCGGCATCCCCAGAACGAGATTTTCTTACGCAAAACATTTTTTTGTCCCGCGTAATTTCGTTAGACTGGCGCATCCTTCCGCGCATTTAAAGTGCGCTAGACACACCATTGATTTGCTAGTAAACAAGTATGCTAATGAGGGACATTTTTACGGGGATCCACAAAACAATATTTTTTACGTTGGGGCAGCGCAGAAAATCGACGCAGTGTGCGCAACAACAAAATGTCCTGTCTAAAACGTTTAGAGCATATAATGTATTCAGCCACTGGTCTAAAAAGAGAAAAAAAGTCTACTTTTTTTTTAGATAGCGGCAAAGCAACACTGATAGTGAGGAGCTCAGCAGTCACACGTGTTGCACAACAATGACCGCTGTATGCTGGCAACATGCCAGGGGCATCGTCGCACATAGCTATACTAGGGCTGACTTTAGATGAACAAAGAAGGTTAAAACTTTATGAGGGCACGGAGGATGGCACGGAGGATGGCACGGGAGAGGATAACATACTGCCGCACCCGCATAGACCTGTTTGGCATGAGTGAATATTCGTTTTGAGGTGTTTCGCATCGTTTTTCGTTGGGGAGATTCACCCCTCATGCCATCCTGGAATTAACCACAACTTGGTTTCTGCAGGAGGACATCACCAGCCCATACACGGAACGTCACCGCATCTTTTTTTGTTTTTTTGTTTCAGTGCAGCCACTGGTCAAGGTCATCGACGGCAACGTCACTCCATTTTTGGTTTTGCGAATGGTCAAAAGAATATTCTATGAACGCGAATCTTTACGTCAGCGTACAAGTGGAGTGGTGGCTGTTCGGATGTCACAATCCTAATGTTGTATGAGCAGTAATAATGTGTGCACCAGGTTGTCCCTATAATGTTGCAATCTTTTCTCAGACGCATGGCTAATCTTTTCCCTATAATGTCGAATCTCTCTATATCAATTTTTACCCACCACTGAGGAGCTGCGGCTGAAGGCAATGACAGATTTTATGTCAGAATTGCCAGATTCGGTTTTCGTTTCACGCACTTTTCCTTATGTGTTAAAATGCCATAACGAAAAAAAATGATTGCACGAAACATGTGGCACTACAGCCCCCCCAGGAGACAGAGCACATGTACCGCAATGTCTCGGAAGCATTGGCAGTGTTTCCATCAATGTACAGGTGATAGTCGATGCCCAAGGCCTCATACCTTTGGCACTCCTTCCCACTTCTTTCGTGAAGCCAAACACCAGAAAAATAAGTGCATTGTGGGTCCAGCCATGACAGCTACATATACAATCAATGCCACATCCGAATGGAATTCGATCAGAACGTGTATGGGGACACCTGGCTGGTTGGTGAGTGACATGGGCGGCAGGCATGACTATCCCCTCCCATGATGCACACATCACAAGGGGCACATGCATGACTAACATCCTCCTGTCTTTTCCCTTACAGATGACTCTGCATATCCACTGGGACCCCATCTCATGACTCCTATCCGGAACCCCCAAACCCCAGGAGAGGAAAGATACAATCAAGCACATGCCCAAACACGAGCAGTGGTGGAGCGCACCTTTGGCCTCCTAAAGTCATGTTTCCGATGCCTGGATAAGTCTGGGGGTACCCTCTTGTATTCCCCAAACTTCGTGTGCCAGATCATCGGTGCATGTTGCATGCTGCACAACTTCACAGAAAGAAAGGGCCTGCAGATTGACATACGTGATGACCTGACCCCTGAACCAGACAATCCCCCCCTAACCGAGGCTACCCCGTCTTCCGAGGGAAGAGCAGCCAGGAGACAGCTCACATTGGGCATCTTTGCACGTTAAACATACACATTAATCATGGCACAATGAGAATGCATGCATGCACACCACTGTGGTCCCTAGCACAAACACCCCACATCCACATCAAATTGGATTGGCACCAGTCCACCATGCAGGCCTTGTGAGCAGCAACGCCACGCCAAGGCTCCAATTATGTCACTGTACATTCATACACCATTCACACGGACCTGGGGATCACTTCTCCCTGGTCCTGGGGAACCCTTCTCCACCAAAATAGAGGGTGACACCCCTTTTCCGGCAGGAATGTCACCCCCACATTCACACAGCATTCACAACCCAAAAAAAAAAAAAAAAAAAAAATTACCTGCAAAAGCAAAAAAATTCCAGCAAAAAAAAAAAAAATATTAAAAAAAAATAAAAATGGGGAAAAACAAATTATTGCCCTCTGCGTGAGCCACGCCTGGGGCGCCCCCGGCCACGGCCCCGGCTTCTCAGGGGAGACTCATGGGGAAGGGGTAAAACCGGGGAAGGAGGAGCAGCCCCTGATCTCTGCCCACCTGGCGGCCTGCCCTCCAAGGCCACGGCTATTCTGTCCAGGGCAGCACCAAGTGTTGCCGTGTTGGCCTGGATAGCCAGGGTAAGGGCCCTCACATCCTGCCCAACGCCTTCTGATGTCGTCTGCAGTTCATTTAGGCAGGTTGTGAAAGCCCGGGAGTGGGAGTCCAGGTTCCCCAGCGTATCCTTGATGGAGGACAGGCTCTCCTCCATCCGCACCAATGTCTGGCTGACCTGTCCCAGATGGCGGGTCTGGAGGAACTGGTCCCTTCTCAGAGTGGCGGGCAGGAGATCGGCCACCCCCCTGGTGGTCTGGGATGACATCCTGCCTCCAGCTGATGCTTGTGGCCGGGGAGAAGGGGAGGCCCTTGTGAGGGGAGCCATGTTGGGGGAGGAGGGGGGGGCTCCCCCTTAGGGAGGCCTGCCTGCTGCCAGCCAGAGGGGAAGAGTCCTCAAAACCCAAACGTCAGTGCCTGACATGGACTCCTCCTCCTCATGATTCTCCTCCTCCTCATGATTCTCCTGCTCCTCATGACTCCTTCTCCTGCTCCTCTTCAACCTCTCCGCAGACTCCGGACTCCGGCCTTGTTGGGGGGGCCTCATTAGGCTGCTGTCCTGGGGTTGGTGCAGTCAGGCCAGATGGCCCTGCACCCTCCTGCACATCTGTGGATGACACAAAACATTCACAGGTTGGAGGATCCACACACTTGCCACATATTCCCTTTCACCCCCTCCCCCACACATGCTACACACCTGATGTTAAAAAAAAAAACTTACCTGGCACCACGGGCTCCGGACTTGAGTCAAAGCCGGGCAGGCCCGCAACTTCATGCCGATGAAAGGTCAGGGCCACCGCACGCTCCTCCGTTGTCAGGCTAATACGGCATGGTGGGCCCCCTCCTGTGCCCCTGGCATGGGCATGCATTCTGCCCAGCTTCTTTTTGACCAGACGCCAGAGGTCATTGATTTTTTTTGTCAATCCCAGACCGGGTCCGTGTCTCCCCCTGCCCCGCTGAATTCACCTGGTCAGTGATCCTATCCAAAATCTCCCTCCTCCTGGCCGGGGTGGTGTTGGCACTCTGTGGGCCGTGGAGGTAACGCCCATACTCGCTAATGGCCCGGGCAAGAATCTGTTTTTCCACAACTGTAAAATTCAGCTTTCGTTTTCTCTCAGTCATCCTTCCAAAAAAAAACAGTCCCAGTCAACAAAATTCACGCACACAAACAAGCACAACCAATCACAAAAAAACACACACACACAGAGAGAAAACTACTCACCAAGAAACAGTCACCAAAAAACAAAACAAAAATACAGCAGGAAAAGAAACAAACACAAATATATCAATCAAACAGTCTCTCAAACACTTATCAAAAACCACTTTCAAAAATCTACAAACAAACACCTGATCACACAGAACACTAATCTGACAACTACAAAACACACCGCAACGAACAACAGGACAAAAGCACTTGGTTAAATGGGTAGGGACAAAGGGATGTACTTTTGCAAAGGAAGTGCGTTTGTGTGTGTCTATTTATGCTGTCTGCGTAGTTCACAACGTTGCCCTAGTCCATTTCCAATTTCACTGATTGCGCCGCTCCCGAGTTGTGAGCATGCGCACAGCGGAGCTGACATGGTCTCCTTCAAGCGCGCATGCGCGAGCCGGCCGGCCCTTCATTTGCATGGGGTCACGGCTCATTTCAATGTAACACGCCCACGTCCTTCCCAATTTGTATTACTCCTCCTTACGCCTCTGAAAAAACGTTACGCATGCGCAATTTTCTGCGCAAAAGCTACGAGAATAGGGTGATTACGCGACAAAATTGCGCAAGTCTAACATAAAGGCGGTGCGCTACGCCGGTCCAATAATGCGCAGATGTACCTGAATCTGGGCCTATAACTTTTGCGCAAACCAATCAATAAACGCTTATTGTGTTTTTTTTTTTTATGGAAAATATGTAGAAGAATACATGTTTTTTATATATATATTTTTGGGGGATATTTATTATAGCAAAAAGTAAAAAATATTCATTCAAAATATTCATTAAAAAACTAAAAACCGCAGAGATGATCAAATACCAACAAAAGAAAGCTCTATTTGTGGGAAAAAAAGGACGCCAATTTTGTTTGGGAGCCACGTCGCACGACTGCGCAATTGTCAGTTAAAGCAGAGCAGTGCCAAATCAAAAAAGTGCTCTGGTCTTTGACCAGCAATATGGTCCGGGGGTTAAGTGGTTAATTGAGTTACGTCTGGATCTTCTTTAAGTTGTCGCCAGGTACCATCTGACAGGTGATCAATCCCACGGTGTCCGGCTACCTTGATTCCCGGTGGTTTATCCAGGCCCTTTTGGACCGCCAGCCTCTCAATGGCACTCCTTAGACCGACTCCCCACCGACTCCCCACCGAACAGCAGTACAGCTTGGGATCTTCAAGAATGGGGACCCAGTCACTCACTGGATCCCTGTCGCTGTTCAGATGCTCCGAGTCAGCATGGCCCCGGAACCGGGAACACCGCGTGGCACACCCCCCCAGCCAGGTAGGCCATAACCCATTCCATCCCCAGCATGCACAGCGAGGACAAACCCCCATGATTGGCTGCTGGGAAGAGTACCCAAACCTTGACTCCACTGCTGCCACCTGCAGCACTGGGGCTGGAAGAACACCACAGTACAGCAGAATGGACTCACAGCCAAGTTGAGACAGAGACCACATTTTGCCTCTAACAATCTGGATCAGAGTTTAACTACTTCAATACAGGGCTTTTATACACACCTCCATACCGGGTCTATTCTGGCACTTCTCTCCTACATGTACAAATCATAATTTTTTTGCTAGAAAATTACGCAATTATGTTTTTTTAACAGACACCCTAGGAAATAAAACTACGGTTATTGCAACGTTTTATTTTGCACGGTATTTGCGCAATAATTTTTCAAACGCCTTTTTTTGGGAAAAAAAATAGTTTCATGAATTAAAAAAATAACAAAACAGTAAAGTTAGCCCAATTTTTTAGTAAAATATGAAAGATTAGATTACACTGAGTAAATAGATACCTAACATGTCACGCTTTTAAATTGTGCACACTCATGAAATGGCGCCAAACTTTGGTACTTAAAAATCTCCATAGGCAAGGCTTTGAAATGTTTTACAGGTTACCAGTTTAGATTTACAGAGGACATCTAGTGCTAGAATTGTTGCTGGCACTCTAACGCACGTGGCGATACCTCACATATGTGGTTTAAACGGCGTTTACATATGTCGGCGGGACTTGCGTGTGCATTCGCTTCTGCGCGCGAGCTACCGGGGACAGGGGCGTTTTTATTATTATTATTTTTTTACATATTTATTTATTTATTTTTTTACACTTTTTTATTAAATTTTTTATTTTTTTATCACTTTTATTTCTATCACAAGGAATGTAAACATCCCTTGTAATAGGAACCATCGCTATGATTGTTCTTATGTTGTGCAGAATCGCCGGCAGAAGAAATGGATATCTGGATGATGCCTCTCGCTGCAGGCATCATTCAGATATCCATTTCTTCTGCCAGCAATGCTTTTAAAATGCATTGTTTACTGTGAAAATGCAATTGCAGTTTGGGAGTTAACCAAAGGGGGCGCTGAAGGGGTTATGTATGACGTCATCTGTGTTTCTAACTGTAGGGGGGTGTGGCTGTAGGTGTGACGTCATCGATTGTGTTTCCCTACAAAAGGGAACACACGATCGATCACGGTGCCACAGTGAAGAACGGGGAAGCTGTGTTTACACACAGCTCTCCCCGTTCTTCAGCTCCGGGGACCGATCGCGGGACTTAATTGGCGATCGGGTCCACGGATCCTGCAGTCACGGAGCTTCGGACTGCGCTGCGGACGTGGGCCCGCGACCCACGGCTGGGCACTTAAAGAGGACGTACCTGTATGTGCTTGTGCCCAGCTGTGCCATTCTGCCGACATAAATGTGCAGGAGGCGGTCCTTAAGTGGTTAAAACATTGTTATATAAACATATATATACAGTGATGCATAGAAATTTCCACAATCCTGACTATCTACTCTGCCCCATTCTCCGACAAATGTTGATAGTTGGTCAAACCACCTGCAGAATAAAATTGATAAAACACACACAAAAAAAAAACCCACATATGTACATACATACGTTAACCTATTATACATTTTTGGTCCCTGAGGGTGAACTGGAGCTGCACCTCCCGCCAATAAGGTGAAACTCCCTTTCCTCATAGAGAGATGCTAGTATATAGTAAGTGCTGAGATATGCAAACGGAAATAATCATATTTAGGTGTTTTTTTTTCTCTGCTGCAAGGCTAAAGTGAAAACATGGCATTGTACAAGAGTTCTCTGTGCTGGTAGGAGTTGCAGAACACTGCCCCTATTGGTCAGTGTGCTGGTACTACCAGGATAAGACAGTCCACTGTTCACTCAGAAAAATTAGCAGGAAAGGGGAAATATAAAAAAACTGTATCTTCTCCTTTTTCCTTTCTCCAGGTGCTGTGAAGAAGCCGGCAAGATCCTATCCTTACTAACTTATCAAACCCCCCCAAAGTTCTGCACAAACAACAAAGTGGGGCTTCCGGCGGAATAAAAACAAAAACTGGAAAGGGGCAAGAGTTCTTGTCCGTAACTTCTTTAAAGCAAACAGCAAAGGTGACAACGCAGGCATGGGGCCTACTTATAGAACCATGGATCCGGCAGAGTGACAATGTCCCCTTTGTGATTTGTAGTGGTAACAGAGAAAACTTGATCCACTCTCCCGGGACATTTGAGAACCTCTCTATCGCTGAAGATGTACCGGCCAGGGCTCCAGTCTCTCAAGCAATCTTTAAACTTGTGACTCAAGTGAATGAAAGTATCAGTATCACAAGCACACCTGGGCACATTCAAACACACATTCAAACGCACATTCAAACGCTCCCAGACTGTATCCTTATACCAGTTCTATCTCATCTTTTCAATTTCGGGCATGAGGGCTCTAGGCACATAAGGCACATAAGGATATTCCCACCCATACTCAGTGGCCACCTTTCTCATGAAAATGCGCTGCAGGCGGGCCAGTTTAGGCAAAGTGCAGATTTGCCGCGAGATCGTAGTTATCGGTGGCGGGAGAGGGCCCCCCTCCCGCTGCTCTCCCGCGCCCTCCGCCACTTACCGGAGCCGTCGGTAGCAGCGGAGGCGATTGGGTCCTGTCGGCTGCTGACTGGGGATGCGAGTGAGGGAAAAATCGCCCCCTCCCGTCCCCAAATCTCTGCTGGGGCGGAAGTGACGTCAAAACGTCAGTCCCGCCCAGCGTCTTAAAGAAACATTTTTTTTTTGTCGCTTGAAAAAATTACAGTTTAATTTATTTTTTTTGCATTTAGTCTAAAATGAGTACCATTGATTTGGGTAATAGTGACTATGTTACTATATAAGCGCCTCGAGACCCGATGAGCTACAGCTTCGGCTGTGGCTTCAGAAGCTTGCCTGGCAAGAAGCTTGCCTGGCTTCAGAAGCTTGCCTGGCAAGTTAGGGTAAGACAGCGCTATATAAGACTTGCATTATTATTATAAAAAAAAATTGGGCCGAATTTATTGCTGTCTTATTTTTTAATTAAAAAAAGTGATTTTTTTCCCAAAAAAAGTGCGCTTGTAGGACCGCTGCGCAAATATGGTGTGACAAAAAGTATTGCAATGATCGCCATTTTATTCTCTAGGGTGTTAGAAAAAAATATATAATGTTTGGGGGTTTTAAGTAATTTTCTAGCAAAAAAAACTGTTTTAGTCTTGTAAACACCAAATCTGAAAAACACCCACGGTACTGAAGTGGTTAAGGTTGCGGACCTTATCTTGCCAGCAAAGAGGGAGCAGAAGATGAAACATCTTTGGGAGGCTTTGCAGAAAGGTCTGTGCAACGCGTTCCCAGAGACTGGGAGGTTACAAAATCCTGATCCTGGACAACATGCTGCTGAGGCTTCAGTCAGTCACAGAAGGAGCGGTGGAGAAGGTGGCCGTCTGACCAATGCGGTTAGACAATTTTTTAGTCCACAGCCCCAAGGTATGACCAGTTCCAGCAACCATCGCCAGCGTCTGGTTTACATGGTGCAGGAATGGGGCAAGATCAGACTTGGACACCTTTCCCTCCGAAAATCCTCTGGCTTACTGGGTCTTGAGGATGGATCACTGGCCAGAGCTTGCACAGTACGCAATTGAGCTACTGCCTTGTCCTGCATCCAGCGTTCTTTCAGAATGCACATTCACCAGCACCAGTGCCTAAGTGGGCATGAAATTACAGGGGCATGAAATTACAATTTTTGATGCAATACTTTGCAGCGGGCTCATTTCTGCACTCCAACTAGAGTATCTGTGAGGGGTTGCAGTGTTGTGGCACCAGCACCAGCACCAGTGCCTAAGGCCCAATTTTGCTGCCCCTGTTTAACAGGGGTGTGTAAATACAATTTTTGATGCAATACTTTGTAGCAGGCTAATTCCTGCGCTCCAATAAGAGTATCTGCGAGGGGTTGCAGTGTTGTGGCACCACCACCACCAACAACAAAGGCCCAATTTTTCGGCCCCTGTTCAACAGTGGCATGTAATTACAATTCTTGATCTAATATTTTACAGCAAGGCCCATTCCTGTGCCCACCAAGAGTAACTGTGAGGGCTTACAGAGTTTGAAAAGTGAGGTACATAGGTGCTACTGGTAGATAGAGTTTAGCTTGTTTTTTTTTTGATAGGTACATTTAGTTGCCACACTTGTACATTTGTAGTCAGTGTGGCTGTATTGGTTTCGTAGGCATATTCTGCTCACTATAATCAGTGAAGCTGCAATCTTCTAGTCAGGGCTGCTCAGTGTGTTCAGTTGCTGCCAGTCTGGTCTATAGCTTCTGCTATATCTAGGGAACTTTAGAAGTGTCTGGTTGATATGAATATTGATATAGCCCTGGGCTATCCTAGAGAGGCAGGCTCTGATTGCATGTTGGAGACTGTGTATATATTCATGTGAGCACGCTAAGCTTAGGGTCTTTTGCCAGGGTGGATTAGTTCAGCCTAGGGCGCATGCTGCCCTCCCAGGTGGAAGTTGCTGTTAATTATAGCCTCAAGTGGAGGACCTGAAGGGCTTGAATGCTGAGACCGGGTAGCTAAAGAGAGCTGATTGAGATGAGCTGTCCACTGAAGATCTGGTCTGGTATTACAGGAAGGTTTCGCTTAGAAGTTGGATGGGGGCTACCAGCTGTCCTTGGGTCTTGTTAGTACAGACGCTTGAGAGATCTTGGGTATCTCTGTGCTTTGCTACCTCTCTAGTACTATATAATGGTCTATTTAAAGGAAATACCAGCTGGTGTCCTGAATAGCTTTATCCACCTAATCTCCTACTTTGCTTTTATGTCTCTAACTACTACTACTAAGCTGAAGTCTACTATTTGTTTCAAGCCCTAACTTTAATATAGCTTGTCCCGAAGAATACCTAAGTTTTCAGTTGTACATAGTTCTTGTTTTTGGAGTATCCCACCACTGTCCTCAACCTTTAAAAAAAAAAAAAAATACAAACACTGTCCCCTAGACTGGTTATTGAAGAAATGTTGAGCCTGAGTATGAATGAGCCTGAGTATCTGGCTGTGAGGCAAAGCCTGTGGGGAAAACCTTCAGTAACCTTGCAGCTCCTATGGGAGTAGCACTACAGTATGATGTGACATTCTTATTAAGGAAATCCACATATGCTTCTAAAGAGTCTCTTCCTGTTTACCACTGTGCTCTCAGTGCCCTCACCTTAGTAATATAATATACAACACATGCATGATCCTACTCAACTTGGTTCTCTCCAGCCCATATGCTGTGTCCTGTTGGGTATTACTCATGAAGTAAAAAAAAGGCAAATCCTTGTGAGAGGGGAGCAGGAGCATAGCAACACAGAGTTTACATTTATATGTGGAATGAATAAGGCTATCTGAACAGCTGTGTCTACCTGAGTCTTCAGAGGGAGAAAAGAGAGCATTTCCTATATGACATTGCGTGGGTTAGGTGCTTTTAAAGGGATCAGCACCTAATTCTCCAGGAGGAATACCCGACAGGACACCGGCACCTTAGTGATTGGGAGGCCATATTACATGTGCAAAGAGGATCCCTTTACAGCATATCAGCTGGAGAGAACCAAGCTGGATCATACATGCGTTCTGTGTAATATCAATAAATGAGGGCACTGAGAGCACAGTGGTGAATGAGAAGAGGTTCTTTAGAAGAACATGTGAATTTCCTTGATAAGAGTCTCACATCATACAAATCTATTTGATGAACTATCACCTATGGTATTTGATAACCTGTCACTGTTTATTACTTATGCTCACTAAGTACTGTATTTATCTGTGTATAACACACACAGGCGTATAACACGCACCCTAACTTTAAGAGGGAAGTTTCAGGAAAAAAACTTTACACAGCCTCCTGCGTATAACACGCAGACACAGTTTATCCTCTATTTTCAGGGTGAAAAAGTGAGTGTTATATGCCAATAAATACAGTATGGGTTCTTTTTGTTTAAAGTTTAGTATTATTAATTAAAAAAAACTGGTATTTATGTTGATTTGCGTATGTATACCACAATTTTAGTATGGACATATAATTAATAAATGAAGAGCAGCAATTACTAATTCAATCATTTTTAGACATGTGCACACTGAAATATTTTGTTTCGGAACTTCGTTTTCGTCCGAAAAATAAATGTATTTCATTGCTAAAATTACCGAAATTCATTTTTATTTATTTTGTTTTTCTTTAAAAATTGCATTCGGTTGAATCTGTCATTTGGTGTCTGTCGAATGTTCAAAGAAGATTCAACGGAGCAGCAAAACTCTACGACACATTTCCTGTCGAATGTTCCCCCTACAAGCTAGCTATAGTAGAATTCTAATGTTGTATGACTAGTAATAATTATATTTATTAATTATTATTACTAGTCAACCAACATTCAAATTTTTCTACAGCTTTTGGGCTGAGCATTTGACCGAAAATGAATAATTGCAGCTTCGTACAGTTTAGCTGCACCGTCGAATCTTCTTAGAACATTTGACAAACACCATAAGCCTTCAATGGCAGATTACACGTTTGTTTTTCGATGCTTTGTCGATTCTTCGTCGTGCATGTTGAATTATCAAGTTAGTTTTAGCTATTTTACTGCTCATCCTCTTTGGTTACAATAAGCCAATAACATTCATCATCATCATCATTTTTATTTTACTTCCCCCACCCAATTTCAGCAGCGATCTTTTCTCTCTATGATGTCAAATCTTTTCTCTCTATGTCGAATCTTTTCTCTCTATGTAGAATAATCTTGGACTAATAGAGTTAAGGTTAGGCACATTCAACCACAGATTTGATAGACACAGATTTTTATTGTCAGCAGCATGTCGAATCTCCCATCTATATCGAACTGTTGTTGCAACGAAAACGAAAAATAAAGCATTTATTTATGTCAGATCTTTCATTTTTTGTATTCTGCGCTTTCGTTTTCATTGGTTAAAACAATAGTGAAAATATCTGAAATTCGGACGAAAATGCATTCGGACGAAAACTATTGCACATGTCTAATATTTTTTTATGAATTGTGTGAACACAATTTTGTGCATGTGCAACCTTAATATTATTATTAATTGTTTTGATTTGTCAAATTTTTGGAGTCACTTTTTCTGAGTTGGAAGCACAGGAGTTATTCACATACACTTCTGTTTTTTGGATAACCAGGGTAGATATTAGATGGGACAATTTCATGATTTTAGCTTATTGCTTGTCATAGGCAGAGTGGAACACAATCAATATGCTTAATGAACAGTGAATTTGGATTTTTTTATGCCATCAAAGTGGAAATTTCAGAACCATTTCCTCAGTATAATTTTCCCTATTTTATATTTCAGAATTCCTTTGTGCCCTTGATATATTTGTTTTATCAATTACAATATAAAGGATTTTGAAGCAAACAACCTTCATCTTTAAACATGAGATCGCCCATAGTAACAACAAAAAAGCTTCAATGTCGGAGGATATGAATGTATGCATTTGGCCAGCAATTTAGTGTGACAAAGTGTACATAATTAAATACACTGGCTTAAATGCCTACTTAGTATTGCCCTTGTCTTTGAGAGATTTTTTAGGTTGACAGCAACTGAATCAGATTACCAAGTTAGTTCCACCAAAGAAACAAACAAATACTGTTGTATAATCACCTTTTTGTTTTGGGCATAGCTAATCTCTGCCCCTTTCAGTGACCTTAAAGCAAACTTTTAATTACTTCTCAAAACAGTGCATCGTATAAGACACAATTCAGTTGATATGTTATGTTTACCTCTCATTGCTGGAAATAATGGCTAGTATGGCAAATGTTTTACCATATTATTGATTCAAGCCTCAAGCCCTTGTTTGGGCTTCAACTTCCATTGTTAACTCTTTTGACATGTCATTGTATGTTAGTGTTCTAGCACTAGCAGTGAGTTGTTTCATTCTGTCAAATTTATTGTTGCAGTTGAAAGTCTGATGTAAAATAAAAGGTGAGATGTGGCAAGGCATTTGTCAGGCAATTATCCATTTCTAGAGCTGTTTTCAGCTTTCCCTTTGACTTCTGTGTATATGTAAATTATTTCACTTTGAAACACTTCCTGTGCATACCTAATGCTACTAAGGCCTCGTACACACGATCGGACATATCCGATGAAAACGGTCCGCGGACCATTTCCATCGGATATGTCCGATCGGGAGTTTGATCCGATGGCGTGTACACACCATCGGATCAAATTCCCCGCCGCCGGAAGGCGCGGTGACGCGGCGGTGACGTTGACGCCGCCACGTCACCGCCACGTCACCGCACCAGGAAGTTAAACACTTCCGCGCATGCGCCGAATCCATTCGGCGGCGGCGCGGCGGCGGTGGGGCACGACATGTCTGCTGGTAAGTGTACTAACCAGCAGACATGTCGGGCGGACAGATTTCACCGGATGGATTTCAAAGCATGCTTTGAAATCTGTCGGGTGGAGAAATCTGTCCGCTAGCACATACACACGAGCGGAGATGTCTGCTGAAACGGTCCATCGGACGAGGCCTAATAGGCAGCTAAAGTAGTAACTTCCTTGTGGTGTGTTAAGTATTTTAAGCAGAGAATTATAATTTTCTTAATTATATTAAATTCAACTATCTTTGTCAATGCACTGCCCTGGCACACTGCCATGATACACAGAACATTTTGCACCTTCTGACTTGCTAGTTATCACTTAAAGTGTAGGTAGCTGACAATGACCCCACTTAAATGAGATTAATAGGGTTCCAATTTTATGTATCTTAAATGGATTAAGAATGTTTTATATTAGCACTGAGTTAGGTTTTAAGGAACCTAACTCTACAAACGGTGATCAAAAAGGCAAGCAAAAGGCAAATAACTAATCACCAGTGTTGGCTATTTGGTTTCATTAGCCAATTTTTCCCCCTTTTTTTACACTGTGCCACTGTGTAGAGGCAGCTATCTTGTAGAGGCATAGATCTGCAGAATGAATAAACCAGAAAGGAAAAAGATTCTTATACTGTAGGTCCTTTGTGTGCATCTTAGTTTTAAGCACGCAACAAAGTTGGAACGTCATTAAATCTTTTTTCAGACCTCGTGAGTAGAGTTGAGTGAACACCTGGATGTTCGGATTCGGCGGGTTTGGCCGAACTTTGGAAAAAAGTCCTTGACCCGAACCCCATTGAAATCAATGGGGACCCAAATTTTTTACTACTAAAATGTCTTTAAAAAACTAAGGGAAAGGGCTATAGGGCTGCACATGGCAGCAAAATGTTGGTAAGAGCATGGCAAGTACTCTGCAATCAAATGTGGATAGGGAAATAACTTAAAATAACATAAAATACATAAAAATAAAATAAAAAAATCTTGACAAGCAGGAACCTTCACCAATGGTGGGACACTATTCCTCCCACTGATACCAATGATGGGGCACTATTCCTCCCACTGATACCAATGATAGGGGACTATTTCTCCCACTGACACAAATGATGGGACACTATTTCTCCCACTGACACAAATGATGGGACACAACTCTTCCCACTGATACCAATGATGGGACACTATTCCTCCCACTGATACCAATGATGGGGCACTATTTCTCCCACTGACACACATGATGGGGCACTATTCCTCCCACTGATACCAATGATGGGACACTATTCCTCCCACTGATACCAATGATGGTGTACTATTCCTCCCACTGACACCAATGATGGGACACTGTTCCTCCCACTGATACCAATATTGGAACACTGTTTCTCCCACTAACACAAATGATGGGACACTGTTCCTCTTACTGATACCAATGATGGGACACTATTCCTTCCACTGATACCAATGATGGGACACTATTCCTCCCACTGATACCAATGATGGTGTACTATTCTTCCTACTGACAGCAATGATGAAACACTATTCCTCCCACTGACACAAATGATGGGACACTATTCCTCCCACTGATACCAATGATGGGACACTATTCCTCCCACTGAAACCAATGATGGGACACTATTCCTCCCACTGATACCAATTGTTTCCTGAAAGGGGCCAGGTGCATGGATAGGAAGGGTGGCGGTGGTGGGGCAATGGGGGTCGGCGCCCGTGCACCCACAATGCATGGGTCCCCACTGTCTCAACCACATTTACTACGACGTGTAATTAAAAAATATATATATATTTCTTTCATGTTTCTATTTTAGTCAAAGCTGATGGTACATTAACAAGTACTGTATGCCACAGAATTACATTTAGACACCCAATATTAGTTGCAAGCAGTGTGCATTCCTCCCCTTTAACTAAACATATTCTATAAAACAATATCCATGCATTAGATGTAACTGCTCAAATGAAGACAGATGCTGTAATGCAGAAGCTTCTGGCTAAAAGTTATAGATAATTGTTTCTCAAAAAACATTCCAAAAGGCAAAATTTTAATACCAGGGCTCATTGTTATTCAACAGGAGTCCCAATGCATAGACAATTAAATGTATCATGAGACCATTGAGACACTCACCAGTATAGACAGATTAGAAGTATAATCAACATATATTGGTACCTGCCATTTTTTTTCCTGGACAGGCAGTACTGGCTGGTCAGACTAACATTTTTCTGTGGGCAATCAGTCTTAAAGCATACTTTTTTGCTTTTTCAGTCAAATTTGAGAAAATCATCTCTATGTTTATCAACCTATTAATATCTAATAAAATAAAAGTGCATATAATCATGAATCCTAACATCAGTGATAAATAGTCCATAAATTGAATTGAATAAATAAAGGCTCTTCTTATGATCAGTGTTTCAACGCTGATCCACCACTGTGATCGTTCGTCCTCAAAAGAAGTGTACACCACCACTGATAAAATTGTGCGCTCACCTCCCAGATGAGTTAAAACGCATGAACAGATCTCCCCTCGAGTTCACACAATCCACGATCCCTCCCGCTGTAATGCTGGGTGTACGGTGCGCAGCGATTTATATAGGCCTTTTATGACGTCACAGTCCCAGCATACTCCAGGTGTTGATGACATTATTACCCCGCCCCCTTATGTCGTCACCACCCAGAGCATGCTGGGACTGTGACGTCATAAGAGGCCTATATAAATCGCTGCGCACCGCACACCCGGCATTACAGCGGGAGGGAGCGTTGAGTCAACATCGAAGAAGAGAAGAAGAAAGAAGGCGACTCAGAAGATCGGGCCCCCGCTGATAAAAGAGCTGGAAGAAGATAGCGGAGGTGCCCGGCAGAAGGGAGAAAAAAACGGAGAGCGGAGAAGTCGGAAGACCACCGAAGTTGTAAGAAGACCTCAGAGCTGCCTAATAAATTACTCTAAAAACCTGTCTAGTGTGTTTTTATTCCTAACAATTTTTACCCCCACATAGGGTGGGGGGTCGGGATCTGGGGTCCCCCTTATTAAAGGGGGCTCCCAGATTCTAATAAGCCCCCCGCCCGCAGACCCCGACAACCAACGGCCAAGGTTGTCGGGAAGAGGCCCTTGTCCCCATCAAAATGAAGTTCCCCCTTCTGGAGGCGACTTCAAGTCGCAATGTAAGTCGCGCTGAAGTCGCCCCAAATCACGCTGTGATTCATACTTAAGTCGTGAACAAGTTGCCTCCCAAAGTCGCGCTGGAAGTCGTGTTGCCCCTGTGTGAATGGGCTCTTAAAGTATTTGGAATAATACAAACAAAAAATGTGGCGCTTATAAATGGTGTTACAATACTAGTGTGTAATACCTAGAGAGAGAATAGTATGGGACACACACACTGAGAACGAACCTCTAGTGTAGAGAAAATTATTATATCTTGTGTGAAGACATTACATAAACAGTACTCCTGAATAGCAATGGTATGTGTAGTGAACACAGCAGTGTATGGGTTCTAGAAAAAAACAAATGAATATATTAATTGCTGAAAAAAATAATAACACACAGAAATATGTGAAGTCCATAAACCAAACAAATGTGAAGTTTATCCAGTAGCTGATACAAGCTGATGATTCATGGTTTGTCGGTAGAGATCACAGGTGCAACTAATAAGTAAGGTAGAATACTCTTACCAAATGAGATGGACTCCAACTACTTTGCAGCAGTGAGTCAAGAAAGCTTGGTGGTCTCTTTCAGACCTAGATAGCTGCAACCAGGATGGGCCGGCTGTTGGTGTATTCCATGGGTCTTCAAACTATGGCCCTCCAGTTGTTCAGGAACTACAATTCCCATCATGCCTTGTCATATCTGTAAATGTCAGAGTTTTACAATGCCTCATGGGATGTGTAGTTCTGCAACAGCTGGAGGGCCATAGTTTGAGGATCCCTGATGTATTCCTTGACGATATCCAAGAGGGTAGAGGTGGTAAATCCAACGTGTGCCAAAACAACTCGACCTTCAGGTGAAGGGACAAGGGGAACTCAAAAGCTCCAATGGACTCATGGGAATAAGAAAAAAAGGAGCTCCAATAGTGCAGGTCAGATAAACCAAAAATGGTTTTATTATAAAAAAAGTCATACAAATGACATAACATGGAATAAAAAAGTGATCACATAGAAGAGCAATATGGGGTGCATTTAAGATGCAATACCCAACGCGTTTCGGCTTCAAAGCCTTCAACAGGGGCATATCGATGCACCCCCATATTGCTGTCTTTTATACTACAAGGGCTAGATTCACGTAGCCTGTCTTATCTTTGTGCGGGTGTAACGTATGTCATTTACGTTACGCCGCCGCAACTTTTTCAGGTAAGTGCTTTATTCACAAAGCACTTGCCTGTAAAGTTGCGGCGGCGTAGCATAAATGACCCGGCGGAATTCAAATTTGGCGGGTAGGGGGCGTGTAGTATTTAAATCAAGCGCGTCCCCGCACCGAATGAACTGCGCATGCGCCGGCCGTGACTGAATCCCAGTGCGCATTCTCCAAATCACGTCACTAATTGTCAATGAAAGCGACGTAAATTACGTCTGTCCTGACATCCATACTTAACATTGGCTGCGCCTCACTATAGCAGGGGTAACGTTACGCCGGGCGTAAGTCTTACGTAAACAACGTAAACAGATACGTCGGCTGGCGTACGTTCCGGAATCGGCGTATTTGCTCATTTGCATATTTTACAACGGGAACGCCACCTAGCGGCCAGCGTAAATGCATCTAAGATACGGCGGTGAAAGTGCCTTATGCCGCTCGTATCTTAGCAACATTTAAGCGTATCTCATTATGAGCATACACTTAAATTTGCGCAGGCTGAGATTAGGACTCTACTGATACGCCCGTCGTAAGTCTTTGTGAATCTAGCCCAAAATGTCTGTTTGACACGCCCCCATTATGGCGGGGTCTAAACAGGATATGATGTAAGAGGTTGCCACATTATACATATAATTAAACATTTAACATATGTTTGTCCCGATGAGGTCAACAAAACATTTCATTAATGTTACATATATATGCATATACATTATTTGACAAGATAGGAAATGTCATAACATTCGTTCATCGAAGTAAAGTGCAATCGATAATTTAACTCCAGAAATGCATGTGTAATATTAGTTCAACCTAGTCCAGGTTCACACTAATGGTGACCCCTTCAGAATTATGTGTTGGTGACATCAAACCTAATCTGTGGAAATTAATTCTTAGGGGACACTCTAAAGGGATATATTGGTGACACCAAACCTAATCTATGGAAATTAGATCTTAGGGGACACACTATAAGGAAAAATATATAGGTAGGTCATGAGGTCACTGCGAGTCATGTGAAGCCCGTCAGGAGAGTCCACTGTTAGAACAGATTGTATTGATCGCCAGGGCTATCTCATATGGGGCGACATGACACCCACACTGGCTACCCTTTATAACTGTAGCAACAGCGTCCATACAGGACAATGTCTAGGCGGCGCTCACATTGGGCATCACAGCGTCTAACCCTATGAGAACGCGAGAGACAAGTCACGTGACCATAATCCTCTGACCAATCAGGTCACAGGGAAACGGATCACGTGACCATACAGGCTCTCATGCTTAGTTCCCTAGTCCTCCAAATACAGGCCTGCTGAGCCAATAAGAACCTAAAAAAACAATCCATGTGACAACGTCATTGTCAGGGATTCTAGATGGACCAGGACTGTGTGCCTACACAGAGGAGACCAACACTGTATATAGTGGAAAAAAGGTGTTTATTTACAAAGGTGAGAAAACAAGTGAAAACAGTGCACGAATAACACAAGGCTATATACAGGTTTAGGGGAAATGCAATAATCATAAGCCAGAGCCAAGCCGGGGTCAAATACCAGAAATCATCAAAAGAGGCTGCAGACAGGGAAGTGGCAGGAAGGAAATGTCCAGGAGAGGAATCGGGATCAGGATCAGGTCAGGACAGGACAGATCAGGTCAGAGGTCCAGAGCAGGTTCAGGGTCCGGTTAGTAAACAGATACCAGGGCGAGTTCTGTTTGAACTCGCCGGGTATTTATAGTGGGTGTACTGATTGGGTTCAGGTCACACCTGAACGGAGCAAAGGCCAGGTGTTCCACACTGCCAGGGTCCATCCGCTGGTGGAGGTCAGTACTGCATCCCAAAGGTGATATACCAGCAGGGGGAAGTTCCCCTGACAGCTCCGAACTGCCAGGAGACCCCTGCTGGTGGGACGCAGCACTGCAAGACAAAATATCAATAGCACCAGCGGATGGACCTTTTCCTGACAGTACCCCCCCTCAAAGGAGCGGCCTCTGGACGCTCCAACTATCCGTTGCCGGGGAAAGTCCAGAGTAACCAACTGGGCAATGGGAGGCTTGGGCCGAGAGGTGGGTACATCCGGGTCGTCGAGCTGGGGAGCAGGCACCGGGTCAGCGAACTGGGCAGCAGGCTCCGGGTCAGCGAACTGGGCAGCAGGCTCCGGGTCAGCGAACTGGGCAGCAGGCTCCGGGTCAGCGAACTGGGCAGCAGGCTCCGGGTCAGCGAACTGGGCAGCAGGCTCCGGGTCAGCGAACTGGGCAGCAGGCTCCGGGTCAGCGAACTGGGCAGCAGGCTCCGGGTCATCGAGCTGGGCAGCAGGCTCCGGGTCATCGAGCTGGGCAGCAGGCTCCGGGTCATCGAGCTGGGCAGCAGGCTCCGGGTCATCGAGCTGGGCAGCAGGCTCCGGGTCATCGAGCTGGGCAGCAGGCTCCGGGTCATCGAGCTGGGCAGCAGGCTCCGGGTCATCGAGCTGGGCAGCAGGCTCCGGGTCATCGAGCTGGGCAGCAGGCTCTGGGTCATCGAGCTGGGCAGCAGGCTGGCAGACTGGCACAGGAACAGCAGGCTGGGCAGCGGACTGGAGGTCATCAACCGGGGCAGCAGACTGGAGGTCATCAACCGGGGCAGCAGACTGGAAGTCATCAACCGGGGCAGCAGACTGGAAGTCATCAACCGGGGCAGCAGACTGGAAGTCATCAACCGGGGCAGCAGACTGGAAGTCATCAACCGGGGCAGCAGACTGGAAGTCATCAACCGGGGCAGCAGACTGGAAGTCATCAACCGGGGCAGCAGACTGGAAGTCATCAACCGGGGCAGCAGACTGGAAGTCATCAACCGGGGCAGCAGACTGGAAGTCATCAACCGGGGCAGCAGACTGGAAGTCATCAACCGGGGCAGCAGACTGGAAGTCATCAACCGGGGCAGCAGACTGGAAGTCATCAACCGGGGCAGCAGACTGGAAGTCATCAACCGGGGCAGCAGACTGGAAGTCATCAACCGGGGCAGCAGACTGGAAGTCATCAACCGGGGCAGCAGACTGGAAGTCATCAACCGGGGCAGCAGACTGGAAGTCATCAACCGGGGCAGCAGACTCAACCGGGGCAGGACGTCATCAACCGGGGCAGCAGACTCAACCGGGGCAGGACGTCATCAACCGGGGCAGCAGACTCAACGGGGCAGGAAGTCATCAACCGGGGCAGCAGACTGGAAGTCATCAACCGGGGCAGCAGACAACCGGGGCAGCAGACTGGAAGTCATCAACCGGGGCAGCAGACTGGAAGTCATCAACCGGGGCAGCAGACTTGAAGTCATCAACCGGGGCAGCAGACTTGAAGTCATCAACCGGGGCAGCAGACTTGAAGTCATCAACCGGGGCAGCAGACTGGAAGTCATCAAGCTGGGCAGCAGACTGGAAGTCATCAACCGGGGCAGCAGACTGGAAGCCATCAACCGGGGCAGCGGACTGGAAGTCATCAAGCTGGGCAGCGGACTGGAAGTCATCAAGCTGGGCAGCGGACTGGAAGTCATCAAGCTGGGCAGCGGACTGGAAGTCATCAAGCTGGGCAGCGGACTGAAAGTCATCAAGCTGGGCAGCGGACTGGAAGTCATCAAGCTGGGCAGCGGACTGGAGGTCATCAAGCTGGGCAGCGGACTGGAGGTCATCAAGCAGGGCAGCGGACTGGAAGTCATCAAGCTGGGCAGCAGACTGGAAGTCATCAAGCTGGGCAGCGGACTGGAAGTCATCAAGCTGGGCAGCAGCGGACTGGAAGTCATCAAGCTGGGCAGCAGCGGACTGGAAGTCATCAAGCTGGGCAGCAGCGGACTGGAAGTCATCAAGCTGGGCAGCAGCGGACTGGAAGTCATCAAGCTGGGCAGCAGACTGGAAGTCATCAAGCTGGGCAGCAGCGGACTGGAAGTCATCAAGCTGGGCAGCAGCGGACTGGAAGTCATCAAGCTGGGCAGCAGCGGACTGGAAGTCATCAAGCTGGGCAGCAGCGGACTGGAAGTCATCAAGCTGGGCAGCAGCGGACTGGAAGTCATCAAGCTGGGCAGCAGCGGACTGGAAGTCATCAAGCTGGGCAGCAGCGGACTGGAAGTCATCAAGCTGGGCAGCAGCGGACTGGAAGTCATCAAGCTGGGCAGCAGCGGACTGGAAGTCATCAAGCTGGGCAGCAGCGGACTGGAAGTCATCAAGCTGGGCAGCAGCGGACTGGAAGTCATCAAGCTGGGCAGCAGCGGACTGGAAGTCATCAAGCTGGGCAGCGGACTGGAAGTCATCAAGCTGGGCAGCGGACTGGAAGTCATCAAGCTGGGCAGCGGACTGGAAGTCATCGGACTGGCAAGCTGGCACAACAACATCAGGTTGGCAGGCTGGCACAGAAACATCGGGTTGGCAGGCTGGCACAGGAACATCAGGTTGGCAGGCTGGCACAGGAACGTCAGGTTGGCAGGCTGGCACAGGAACATCAGGTTGGCAGGCTGGCACAGGAACGTCAGGTTGGCAGGCTGGCACAGGAACGTCAGGTTGGCAGGCTGGCACAGGAACGTCAGGTTGGCAGGCTGGCACAGGAACGTCAGGTTGGCAGGCTTGCACAGGAACGTCAGGTTGGCAGGCTGGCACAGGAACGTCAGGTTGGCAGGCTGGCACAGGAACGTCAGGTTGGCAGGCTTGCACAGGAACGTCAGGTTGGCAGGCTTGCACAGGAACGTCAGGTTGGCAGGCTTGCACAGGAACGTCAGGTTGGCAGGCTGGCACAGGAACGTCAGGTTGGCAGGCTGGCACAGGAACGTCAGGTTGGCAGGCTGGCACAGGAACGTCAGGTTGGCAGGCTGGCACAGGAACGTCAGGTTGGCAGGCTGGCACAGGAACGTCAGATTGGCAGGCTGGCACAGGAACGTCAGGGTGGCAGGCTGACACAGGAACGTCAGGGTGGCAGGCTGGCACAGGAACGTCAGGGTGGCAGGCTGGCACAGGAACGTCAGGGTGGCAGGCTGGCACAGGAACGTCAGGGTGGCAGGCTGGCACAGGAACGTCAGGGTGGCAGGCTGGCACAGGAACACCAGGGTTGCAGGCTGGCACAGGAACACCAGGTTGGCAGGCTGGCACCGGAGCAGGCTGGTCGGATGTCACAAGCTGGGCGGCTGGCACTGGAACTGGTAGAGCAGCTGGCACAGGGACAGATGGCACCGGGACAGGTTGAACAGAGGGCACTGGGACAGGCTGGGTAACTGGCACGATGGTATGAGTTGGGAAATACTTCCGTTTCTTTTTAGACTTAGTCACTACAGGTTTGTTAACAGAAGTGATGTATGAAGAGGATGGAGATAAGTAAGAGGAAGGATTGGAGTATGGCAGCGACAAAGGGATGGTGACTGGAGGAGGTGTTTGTGGAGTAGTTACAGGTGGATTAAAGGCAGGGTAGGTACAATTAGTAGAGACTGGGTAGTAATATTTGGTGGGATGTGGAATTATCTGGGCTGGAGTTGCCATTGGTGATGGACAGATGGATCCTTGGGAAGGCAGGTGGTTACTAGTAGGACTGGAACGGACAGGTGGATTAAAGGCAGGGTAGGTACAATTAGTAGAGATTGGGTAGTAATACTTGGTGGGAAGCGGAATTAACTGGGCTATAGCTGAGGTTGTCATTGGCAATGGACGGCTAGAACCTTGGGAAGGTAAGTGGTTAATGGCAGGGCTGGAATGCAGTGGCTTGGCTGGAAGCAGGAGATCTGACCATGCCTGCAGCACAGGTTGAACAAAGGCTGGTTCACACACACCTTGTTTAATCAGAGCCTGCACAGAATCAATACACTCAGATAACTTTTGCTGGGGACAGGAGGAATAATGCTCATCAAAATAAGCCGGATCATCCTCCATCAACCATACCAGGGATTCAACTTGGTCAGGACTGAAGGGGGGAGAGAAGTCATTACCTCCAGCTGGAATAACTGACAGGGCTGGTTTAACACATAACTTGATCAATGGCTGAACATCATTGTAAGACATATAACCCAGATCCACCATGGAATGGGCCGATCGGATGGCTTCCATCAGCTCATCCCTTGTCCATCCCTCCAACACCTGACGACAATACTCCTCATCCTCCTCTGCTAGCAGAGAAAAGTAAGTAATTTCATTGAAATCCATGTTTCAACAAAAACGCACTACAACAGGATGGTTCCCTATGCAGGCACGTCTGGTCAAAATGGCCCTGGTATACTGTCAGGGATTCTAGATGGACCAGGACTGTGTGCCTACACAGAGGAGACCAACACTGTATATAGTGGAAAAAAGGTGTTTATTTACAAAGGTGAGAAAACAAGTGAAAACAGTGCACGAATAACACAAGGCTATATACAGGTTTAGGGGAAATGCAATAATCATAAGCCAGAGCCAAGCCGGGGTCAAATACCAGAAATCATCAAAAGAGGCTGCAGACAGGGAAGGGGCAGGAAGGAAATGTCCAGGAGAGGAATCGGGATCAGGATCAGGATCAGGACAGGACAGGACAGGACAGGACAGGACAGATCAGGTCAGAGGTCCAGAGCAGGTTCAGGGTCCGGTTAGTAAACAGATACCAGGGCGAGTTCTGTTTGAACTCGCCGGGTATTTATAGTGGGTGTACTGATTGGGTTCAGGTCACACCTGAACGGAGCAAAGGCCAGGTGTTCCACACTGCCAGGGTCCATCCGCTGGTGGAGGTCAGTACTGCATCCCAAAGGTGATATACCAGCAGGTAGAAGTTCCCCTGACAGCTCCGAACTGCCAGGAGACCCCTGCTGGTGGGACGCAGCACTGCAAGACAAAATATCAATAGCACCAGCGGATGGACCTTTTCCTGACAGTCATGGTCCGACGTGACTCGCTCCGCCAATCAAGTCAGCAAGGATACATCACGTGGCCACAATATTAGAGGCAAAACGTAAACAATAAAGGGGAACATCTAAACGAAAAAACAATTAGCAGGAAGATAGGTGCTCCAACATCGAATGTTCTGTGTATGGTAAATGTAACGAAATGTACACATAGCGCCACCCCACCTGAAATGGGTAGATTTTATGGATACAAAAAATTGTGTGAAAAGCTGACAGCAATAAAGGCAAAAATGAACACAGGGAAAGCAGATAACTTTGCATATATGCCTCTAAGTTATGTAAAGCAATTGAAAAGGCTGAAAACGTAACTGCTTCCCCATATATGTAAATGATCCCTATTGCGGATCAGCCAGACTCTCAGCTGGAATGGACACATGAGCTTAGGGTACTCACGCCCGGTTAATGAAGCAGTTTACATCCCACTCCACGTTCATACCGTGGGGTGAGTAACACCTGAGCTCATGTATCCGTAGTCTAGTATTGGAGGATTTAGATAAACTGCCCAATAAAAAGTCTTATCAGGATCCTGCCATTGAGGCCGGACTCAATGCTTTATGTCTCAGGAAGAACCTTATCATCCGCCCCGCTGATAAAGTGGGGTGGATTGTAATATTAGATAAGGACGCTTACATCCAAGAGATGAATAGACTTCTAGAGGACAGGACTACGTATGCCATTCTACCAGGAGATCCTACATTAAAATACAAGAAATCTTTGGTTCAAATCATCAAGGAAGGTTCAGCTCTCAACATTTTGAACAAAAAAGAGCTTGATTTTTTGGTACCATTAGCACCTTGTGTCCCCATTGTTTACTATCTGCCCAAGGTCCATAAAGATCCAATCAATCCCCCTGGACGACCCATCGTCAGCGGGATTGATTTGGTGACCTCGCGAATAGGAAACTATATTGACCATTATCTTCAGACCTTGGTCAGATTGGTTCCCTAATATTTGAAGGATACTAGGGACATGATTAAATTGGTGGAGGGGATTTAATACCAGTCAGATGTATTACTGGTTACAGCGGACATGTCAGCATTATACACGTGCATCCCACATCATTTGGGCCTCACTGCTGTTGAATCTTTTCTTACAAGAAATTCTTTTTTGTCCATACTTTAAACAGGAGTTCCACCCTAAAAAATAAGTTTCCCTTAATCCCCTCCCCTCCCCCTTACATGCCACATATGGCATGTAATTTTTTTGGGGGGGAGTGGGGGCTTCAGGAGGAGTGGGACTTCCTGTCCCACGTCCTGCTTCCGCCAAGGGGCTGGTTAGGCGATTAAGCCTTAATCGCCTACACCAGCCCCTCCCTGTAAGCGATCGCATGGGACACATGACAGGTCCCATGCGATCGCCTGTCCAATCAGCGACGAGCGCATGCGCAGTGCAGCTCACGCATGCCATGTGGGTGCCCGGCCATGAAGCCGAAGGCTGTCACGGCTGGGTGCCCATAGTCGGGATGGAGACGCCGGCTGGGGAGGGGGGGAGAGGAGCGGAGCCCCGGTCGGTGCGTCGCTGGAACGCAGGAGCAGGTAAGTGAGTGTTTATTAAAAGTCAGCAGCTACACTTTTTGTAGCTGCTGACTTTTAATAAACACCATTTTTGGCTGGAACACCCCTTTAAAGAAACTTCATTATGGAACTATTAAGATTTGCTACTAAACACAACTATTTCTGGTTCCAGGGAACCTTTTTCTCCCAAATCAAGGGAGTAGCTATGAGGGCTAAATATGTCCACAGTCTCGCAAATCTTTCCATGGCCCAGTTGGAAGAGGATGTCCTCTATACCCTAAAGAGACCTGAGTTACTCCTATGGGCAAGATACATAGACGACATCCTCTTCCTCTGGAAGGGTGATAGAGAGTCTCTGGACACTTTCATGGCCCATTTGAATAAAAACGATTGTGGGATTGTGCTTACATATGAGGCCAGTTACACGTCAATACATTTTTTGGATTTGGAGATCATTGCCACCGGCGAAAGATTGGAATCTGTCCCTCGAGGTCAGTTCCTCCATCTTAGGAGGAACTGTACTAGAGACAGTGATTTCCACCAACAATGTGAAATCCTGAAGAAGAGATTTCTCGACAAGGGATATCGCCCCGCCACACTAGATAATGCTATCAGTGCGGTATCAGCTATAAATAGGGCCTCTCTTTTGGAAGACAAACCTAAAGTAGCTAAACAGGACACTTTTAAATGGTCCTTTTTTATATCCTATTCCACTCAACACTGTGAAATTAAGAAAATTCTCAATAGACATTGGAAAGTTTTACTCAATGACAGAATCCTTGGTTCTATATTACCAGAGAGGGCAGGCATTATTTTAAGGGGAGCTCGTTCAGTCCAAAGTGACATAGCTCCAAATACCATTGACCCTCCCAAGAAAGTCTCATTCTTTCCAGAGGCTAATGGTTACTATCCTTGCCGAACTTGCAATGTTTGTGTCATAAACACCAGACATAGAACAGACACCTTCTCTTCTACTGTGACCAACCACATATACACTATGAAACAGTTTACTACTTGTTATACTAGCTATATTGTCTATCTCATAACTTGTCTCTGTAAGCGACAATACTAAGGGCGTACTAGGAGAAAGAGTAAATGAGCATATAGCTAAGATCCGTAAGGGCTGCCCCAAACACACTGGGCCAGATTCTCAGAGGCGATACGCCGGTGTATCTCAGATACACCGTCGTATCTCAATGGGTATCTATGCGTGTGATTCTTAGAATCACTTACGCATAGATACACTAAAAATCCGTCAGGTGTAAAAGAATTACACCGTCAGATCGTAGATGTAATGACAACGCCGGCCGCTAGGTGGCCATAACGTTGTTTTCTCATTTGACTATGCAAATGAGCCTAATACACTGATTCCCGAACGTAAAGATAGAGCAGCCCGAAGGTGGCACATCCTATGTTAAGTATTGCCGTCGTTCCCGCGTCGCCATTTGAAAATTTAACGTTGTTTGCGTAAGACGTCCGTGAATGGGGCTGGACGCCATTTACGTACACGTCTAAAACAATGACGTCCTTGCGACGTCATTTTGCGCAATGCACGTTGGGACGGCGCATGTGCAGTACGTTCAACGCGTGAACGCGCCTAATTTAAATGCTCTACGCCCCCTACCCGGCTCATTTGAATTACGCGGGCTTGCGCCGGGGGATTTTCACTACGCCGCCGCAACTTTACATGTAAGTGCTTTGTGAATAAAGCACTTGCTCTAGTAGGTTGTGGCGGCGTAGTGTAAATGGCTAACGCTACGCCGCCGGGGATTCTTTGAGAATCTGGCCCACTGTTTCCCGTAATTACTTGGAACACAAAGCCAGAGACCCCAGTGGGTCACAATTCCAGGTTTTTGATAGGTTTATTCCCCACTGGAGGGGGGACTCCAGTCTATTTGGTGTTTCTAGGTTGGAGACATATTGGATACATGAGCTCAGGTCTTACTCGCCCCACGGTATGAACGTGGAGTGGGATGTAAACTGCTTCATGAACCGGGCGTGAGTACCCTGAGCTCATGTGTCCATTCCAGCTGAGAGTCTGGCTGATCCACAATAGTGATCATTTACATATATGGGAAAGCAGTTAAGTTTTCAGCCTTTTCATTTGGTTTACATAACTTAGAGGCATATATGCAAAGTTATCTGCTTTCCCCATGTTCATTTTTGCCTTTATTGCTGTCAGCTTTTCACACAATTTTTTGTATCCATGTCATCTACCCATTTCAGGTGGGGTGGCGCTATGTGTACATTTTGTTACATTTACCATACACAGAACATTAGATGCTGGAGCACCTATCTCCCTGCTAATTGTTTTTTCGCTTAGATGTTCCCCTTTATTGTTTACCTATTGCCTCTAATATTGTGGCCACGTGATGTATCCTTGCTGACTTGATTGGCGGAGCGAGTCACGTTGGAAAATTACGTCGTCACATGGCTTTTTTTTAGGTTCTTATTGGCTCAGCGGGCCTGTATTTGGAGGACTAGGGAACTAAGCGTGAGAGCCTGTATGGTCACGTGATCCATTTCCCTGTGACCCGATAGGTCGGAGGATTACGGTCATGTGACTTGTCTCTCACGTTCTCATAGGGTCAGACGCTGTGATGCCCAATGTGAGCGCCACCTAGACATTGGCCTGTATGGACGCTGTTGCTACAGTTATCAAGGGTAGCCAGTGCGGGTGTCATGTCGCCCCATATGAGATAGCCCTGGCGATCAATACAATCTGTTCTAACAGTGGACACTCCTGACGGGCTTAAGTGACCTCATGACCTATCTATATATTTTTCCTTATAGTGTGTCCCCTTAGGCCCTGTACACACGAGGAGACATGTCCGATGAGACAGGTCCGACGGACCGTTTTCATCGGACATGTCTGAAGGGATATTTTAGTCTGATGTGTGTACACACCATCAGACCAAAGTCCCCGCGGACCAGAACGCGGTGACGTAGAAGACACCGACGTGCTGGAAGTTTAATGCTTCGACGCATGCGCGGGATTTCGGTCCGATTGTTGGGCGTACTAACCATTGGACATGTCCAACGGACAGGTTTCCAGCGGACAAGTTTCTAAGCATGTTTAGAAACTTTTGTCTGCTGGAAACCTGTCCGCTAGGCCGTACACACGATCGAACATGTCCGCTGAAACTGGTCTGCGGACCAGTTTCAGCGGACATGTTTTCTCGTGTGTACGCGGCCTAAGATCTAATTTCCATAGATTAGGTTTGGTGTCACCAATATATCCCTTTAGAGTGTCCTCTAAGGCCTTGTACACACGAGGGGATATTTCCGCTGAACATGGTCCCCTCGTCTGTAGGGGCAAACGGACGCTTTTTGCCGGATTCATCCGGCGGAAAAATTTCAAAGCATGCTTTGAAATAATTCCGCCGGATAGCTGGCCGTCAGATATGTCCGCTGGTTAGTACGGCAAACCAGCGGACATATCTTGCCGCAGATGCGTCGTATCCTGTGAATGGATCCGACGCATGCGCGCGGAAGTGTTTACTTCATGGTGCGGTGACGTGGCGGTCACGTGGCGGCGTCAACGTCACCGCCGCGTCACCGCGCTGTCCGCCGGCGGGGAATTTGATCCGATGGTGTGTACAGCCATCGGATCAAAACATCCCGGCGCAAATATACGCTGTAAACGGTCCGGGGACCGTTTACAGCGGATATTTCCCCTCGTGTGTACAAGGCCTCAGAATTAATTTCTACAGATTAGGTTTGGTGTCACCGACACATAATTCTGAAGGGGTCACCATTAGTGTGAACCTGGACTAAGTTGAACTAATATTACACATGCATTTCTGGAGTTAAATTATCCATTGCACTTTACTTCGATGAACGAATGTTATGACATTTCCCACCTTGTCCAATAATGTATATGCATATATATGTAACATTAATGAAATGTTTTGTTGACCTCATCGGGACAAACATATGTTACATTTTTAATTATATGTGTAATGTGGCAACCTCTTACATCATATCCTGTTTAGACCCCGCCCTAATGGGGGAGTGTCAAATAGAAATTTTTAGTATAAAAGCCAGCAATATGGGGGTGCATCGATATGCCCCTGCTGAAGGCTTTGAAGCCGAAACACGTTGGGTACTGCATCTTAAACGCACCCCATATTGCTTTTCTATGTGATCACTTTTTTATTCCATGTTATGTCATTTGTATTTTTTTTTTATATAATAAAACCATTTTTAGTTTATCTGACCTGCACTATTGGAGCTCCTTTTTTTCTTTTTCCCATGAGTCCATTGGAGCTTTTGAGCTCCCCTTGTCCCTGCACCTGAAGGTGGAGTTGTTTTTGGCACACCTTGGACTTCACCACCTCTACCCTTTGGGATATCATCAAGGAATACACCAACAGCCTGCCCATCCTGGTTGCAGCTATCTAGATCTGAAAGAGACCACCAAGCTTTCGTGACTCACTGCTGCAAAGTAGTTGGAGTCCATCTCATTTGGTAAGAGTATTCTACCTTACTTATTAGTTGCACCTGTCAAGACGTCCTTGTCTTTCACAGCCACTAGGCGGCGTGCACGCACCTGCCGCGTTACTGGGAATACGATGTGCATGCCCGGCGGCCGCGATGGCCGTCGGGCACCCGCGATTGCCCAGTAACTAAGCAGGACCGTGGATCTCTGTGTATAAACACAGAAATCCATGTCCTGTCAGGGAGAGGACACCGATGCTGTGTCCCTTGTACATAGCAACACAGATCGGTCATCTCCCCTAGTCAGTCCCCTCCCCCACAGTTAGAAACACTATGCAGGGTACACATTTAACCCCTTCCTCACCCCCTAGTGTTAACCCCTTCCCTGCCAGTCACATTTATACAGTAATCAGTGCATATTTATAGCACTGATCGCTGTATAAATATGAATGGTCCCAAAAATGTATCAAAAGTGTCCGATGTGTCCGCCATAATGTCGCAGTCCCAATAAAAAATCGCAGATCGCCGCCATTACTGGTAAAACAAAAGAATTAAACAAAAATCATAGTTATGTCCCTATTTTGTAGGCGCTATAACTTGAGTGCAAACCAGTCACTATTCGCTTATTGCGATTTTTTTTTTTACCAAAAATATATAGAAGAATACGTATCGGCCTAAACTGAGAAAAAAATTGGATATTTATCATAGCAAAAAGTAAAAAATAATGCACAAAAAATAAAAACCATAAAGGTGATCAAATACCACCAAAAGAAAGCTCTATTTGTGAGGAAAATAGGACGTAAATTTTGTTTGGAAACAAAGTCTCACGACTCAGTTAAAGCGACGCAGTGCCGGAAGCTGAAATTTCGCCTGGGCAGGAACGGGGTATATGTGCCCAGTAAGCAAATGGTTAAAAAGACAGTTAAAATTTTAGCTATTTACAGGTCTGAGCATTCTCAGTTGTGTTGGCACCTAATTGTCCAAAAACTGAGAATTTTTCACTTCTCAGACTTTTAAAGATATTTCATTGTAGAAATCACTTTTTTACACAGTTTGAAAGCAGATTATCTTTAATCAGAGCACAGATGTTACAAATAAAACTAAATTGATTGCAAGCTGAACACCAACAGAGGCAATCACAAAAAAATCAAAAAGTACAAATGATAAATAATAATAAAAGTTCAGCGCAAATAAAGTCCTTGACTGAAGAATCAAGAATTAAGATGACACCCAGTGAGATAGCAAAAATCTTCAGCAGATGTTATGATATCCTCCATCAATATAAGAAGTGCCTCCTTATCAGATGAGATGGACCATATGTTTTCACAAGTGGTCAAAGACAGCTTGCTCTCACCATAAGGGAGATGGTGCAGTGGAGTCCAATGCAGCAGTGAATAGTAGGTCCAATGCGGAATAAAAAATAAAAACATGTTCTAAGTGTAGACTGTATTTATTCCGGGGAAAGGTAAAAAACAGCACTTCACCATACTACAGTCAGTCTGGTATGTCTGCAGGCAATCTGCCAGAAAACAACTGGCCAGTAGGCGATAGGCAATGTAAAATAAAAAAAAAACACAGAGCAACAGCCACGAGCAGTAACAGAGAGGACACGGATGACCTCACAGAAAAAACTCCTTCCCTGTATGCACGTTATGTCCGCATTGGACTTTGTCACCGTAATAAAGAGAGACAAACAAAAGGATCTTATGGAACAAGAGAGACGAAAAGGACATTTAATAGAATTGCAAAAGAAAGATAACTATGTGGAAATGAAGCGAGTAAACACCTAGCTAGAGTATTAAAAAGGAAAAAATCAATAAACTACATAGAAAAAATTCAAAATAAGAAAGGGGAAATGGTATATATGACATAGGAGATAGCGGAAACCTTTAAGAACTATTATGGGTCATTGTACTCAGTAAACCAGAAAAGGCAACGGGAAACAGAAAAAATTAAAGGATTCTTAAAAAACGCTAGATTGCCCCAATTATCTGAAGGTCCATGTTAGAAAAACCCATAACTGAGGAGGAGATTAATAAAGCATTAAAAGAATCAGCCCTGGATAAAAATCCTGGACTTGATGGGTTTATGACTTACTATTTAAAAAAGTATAAAGAGATCTTAACACTGAAACTTTGTCATTACATAAATGGATTGGGGGCAGAATATGAGATGAGCGGGGAGGCCCTGTCAGCCTCAATAACAGTCATTCCGAAGGAGGGAAAAGATGGAACGCTGTTCAAGCTACAGGCCAATATCCCTGCTTAATGCAGATACAAAACTATATGCGAAATTATTAGGGTGAAAAATCTGATGACCGACCTGGTACATCCCGACCAGGTGGGGTTCATCCCAGGAAGAGAGGGGAGGGACAACGGAGTGATAACATTGGTCCTCCTCCAGAAAAAAAGGCAAATCCCCAGGTTTCCCTATTCCTGTCAACAAATTCTGAAAAAGCCTTTAACAGGGTAGACTGGGGTTTTATGATAAAAACATTGGAAATTATGGGAGTAGCCCCAAGAATGATCCAGTGGATCAAAGTATTGTATAAACATCCAACTGCAACCATAAAAATCCTCCTTCGAAATGAAAAATGGAACAAGACAGGGGTGCCCCTTTTCTCCTCTCTTATTTGTGTTGTCTTTGGAACCCCTGCTCGCAACAATTCACAATAACCCTGCTATAGGTGGTATCAAGGTAGGGGATGAAGAACACAAATTATCAAATTTTTACAAAAATCTCACCAAATCAGAGATCCTAAACATAAACATAAGTAAACAGGAAGAACTGAGCCTGCAAAATGAATTCCAATTTCCATGGAGGAAGACATAATTAAAATATCTAGGGATAAGGTTAACTACATCCTTGAGGAAAATATATAAAGTAAACTACATTCCCCTATTGGACGAAATAAAAAATGAAATAAAAAAAATAACAAATAGACCTCTTACCTGGTTAGGGCATATTAACACCTTAAAGATGGTATTACTACCTAAAATGATGTATAAGTTTCAAATGCTGCCTATAGCATTAGCGCAATCTCACTTTAACTTGGTGCCCGAGCTATAGCCGAATGACGGCTACAGCGCGGACCCCAAATTCCGGTCCTGGTCCTGGCCCCTTACCGCGTGATCATCTGTCAGCCGATGACAGCTGACCACATGATGTAAACAAAAGATGGTAATCATTTTTTCCCCTCATGCTGACAGTGTGAGGCCGCGTACACTCGACCGGTACTGGCCGTGTGTATGTTTTTCATCGAGGAAACTGTTGAGGAACTCGATGAGCAAAAAAGAGAGCAAGTTCTCTTTTTCCTCGATGGGAGTCAAATTGGCTCGTCGGGCTGGTTTTCGACGAGAAACACGTTGGTGTGTAAGCTAAGAAATCCGTGCACCTTCGGAAAAAGTAGCGTTTGTAATGGAAATAGCACATGTGTCACGCTGTGACAGACTAAAAAGTGCAAATATCTCTTACCAAACTTTTTCCTAACACGCAGTAACATGGAAAAGCAGCCCCTGCCATTGTATGTGTTGAAGTCACCGCGTTTGAGAACGAGGAGATTTGGTCTTTAACGTGTGTACGCAAAGCAATCTTGTTGAGTTCCGCGACAAGCCTAACAAGGAACTCGACGAGTAAAACGATGTGTTTCGCCCGACGAGTTCCTCTGTCATGTGTACGAGGCCTCAGGAGATAGAAAAGCCGATCACCGGCTGATGTGAAAGGGACATCAGTCTCGAAGAGGAAGGAGGCACATCTGCCTCCTCTGTGCCATCAGTACCTCCTCACAGTACCCCCTGCCAGTGCCACCTGCAAGTGCTCACAGTGCCCATGTGTGCCACCTATCAATGCCCATGCGTGCCACCTATTAATGCCCACAACTGGCACCTATTAATGCCCACCAGTGGTGCCAATCAGTGCCTCATCAGGGCCCCTTAGTAGTGCTGGCTATCAGTGCCCATTACTGCCACCCATCAGTGCCCATCACTGCCATACATCAGTGCCCATCACTGGCAGCCATCAGTGTCACCTATCAATGCTACCTTTTAGTGCCACTTCTCAGTGCCCACCAGTGTCACCTATTAATGCCCTTCAGTGCCACCTCTCAGTGTCACTTCTCAGTGCCCACCAGTGCCACCTATCAGTGCCCACCAGTGCCACCTTATTGGTGCCCATCAGTGCAGCCCATCAGTGCCCATCAGTGCAGCCTCATCAGCGTACATCAATGAAGGAGAAAAACTACCTATTTGCAAAATTGTATATAAAAAAATATAAGAATATATATATATATTTTTTTAATTGAACATTTTTTTTTAAACAAAAAATAAAAACCGCAGAGGTGATCAAATACCACCAAAAGAAAGCTCAATTTGTGGGGAAAAAATATATAAAAATTTCATTTGGGTACAGTGTTGTATGACCGCGCAATTGTCATTCAAAGTGCGTCAACGCTGAAAGCTGAAAATTGGTCTCGGCCGGAGGGGGGTTTAAGTGTCCAGTAAGCAAGTGGTTAAAGTACTAAAAACTATGATAACGAAATTTATCTGGCAAAATAAAAAACCTAGAATTTTTTTTTCCGTACTAAGACAAGGAAAAAAACAAGGTGGCTTAGCGGTCCCACATATTAAAAAGTATTAAGGCAGTGGTGTTATCACAAGTTGTGAAATGGGCAAAGGAAAAAAGGTGGGTTCATTTAGAGAATACAATGTGTGGTGTACAATTAAGAAGTATAGTATGGATTCCCCCACAATTTAGGGCACTGGGTGAGAAAACGCATGAATTGACAAGTACTGCAAAATATGGGATGCGATGCACAAACAAAGAAAGGGAAACATAATTCACCTAATTTCACTGAAGGACCATGATTATTTTTTAACTGGAGAAAAGCACAATAGGAGAAGATACAAATTGACAATGCACAATTAAGAGACATAATTAAAAAAGGGGAAATAAGCACATTTCAAGAGTTAAAATATAACACAGATTTAATGGTAATAAATGAATGGTGGTACCTCCAGTTGAAGCACTTTGTTGAGATCAACCAATAAGAACAGGAGATGAACTAATACCACTGGAACGGCTATGTACATCGGTAAATACAAGAAATAACATATCCCAGATTTATAAAATATTATTAACAATAGAAGAACTGGAGATCCCACCATACATAAAAAAATGGGAAACAGAATTAGGGAGGGATAAACACACTATTGGAAAGATTTTGAAATGAACATAGAGCTCCGCTGTAGACACAAAGGCCCAGATTCAGAGAGAATTAGATTATCGTAGCGTATCAGAAATACACTACGCCGCCGTTTTTTACCTGGCTCTACGTGGAATCCAGGTAGATTTTGTCCAGTAAACGACGGCGGCGTAGTGTATTTCTCCCGTCGCAATCCATCTACGCGAGTAGGGGGCGTGAAGCATTTAAAATAGGCGCGTTCCCGCGGCGATCGAACTGCGCATGCTCCGTTCACAAATTTCCCGCCGTGCATTGCGCGAAATCACGTCGTTACGTCATTTGTTGTTTGAGTAGCGTCGTTTACGGACATTTCTATTCCCGAACGAGTTACGCAAAAAAAAAAAATATTTAAATTCGACGCGGGAACGACGGCCATACTTAACATGGGCTACGCACCGTTAGACCAGCAAAAAGCTGGTCTAACAGTACGTAAAAAAAACCAGATGTAAGCGATTGCGAAGACCGCTCGTATCTTCGTGGATCGCCGTAAAAACACATTTGCATATCCCGACGCATGAAAACGACGCAAACTCCTCCCAGCGGCCGCAAAAATATTGCAGCGTAGATCCGAAGGCTTACGAAGACGTAAGCCTCTCGGATCGAAGCCCGAAGCCGCCGTATCATGGTTTGAGGATTCAAACTAGTGATACGGCGCGCAAAATTTGAAATTACTCCTGTCTAACACCAGTTAGACAGGCGTAATTGCTTTATGAATCTGGGCCAAAGATGGTAGAAATTAATTATAAATGCCTGACAAGGTGGTACGCAACCCCAGATAAAACCAGGGAAATCCATGGAGTGCTGGCGAGGAACGATGGTCCACCTCTGAAAAAAGTACTGGAAAGAGATTTTACAATTAATAAAGAAAATCATTAAAAAACAAATACCAGAAGACACGTGGATAGTTTTGTTCCATGGAGTGGAAGGTTCGGTAAAACATTACAAAGACTCTGTAATCCCCCACTTCCTGAATGCTGCGAAAATACTTATACCTAAAAAGTGGCATGAAGTAGACAGCCCCCGATATCCGGAACTGGATAAATGCTGTAGAAGAAACATATAACATGGAATGTTTAAGGTATACTGGGGAGGAAAAAAGCGAAGGGTTAAAAGATAAATGGAATAGTTGGAAAGCATTTAAAAAGACATGGGGCCAGATTCTCGTAGATGCGCGCATAATTATGCAGGCGTAGCGCATCTCAGATGCACTACGCCGACGTAACGCGGAGTGGCAAGTACCGTATTCCCTAAGCAAATGCGCTCCAAGATGCGCCTGCGTAGCGGAAATTCATTGGCGTAATCCGGCGCAACTCCAAAGTAGGAGGGAAGTGGGCGTGTTGCATTCTAATGAAGCGTGACCCCATGCAAATGAAGGCCGGGACGAACGGAGCATGCGCCGTGATGTAGATGACCCGTGCCATGACGTGGTTGACCCGCGCTGTGACGTGGATGCCTTCTGCGCATGCGCAAAGCCTCCCTACGATTCGCCGGCGCTGGGTATATAATGCGCCCACACATGCGCCCGTGCAGCGCAAAAGTCTCCCATTTTTTGAATTGTCACGGGAAAACGTTGTGCTGTACCATGGCTTCTATTGGGAAGGAGAGGAGGAAGAAAAATGTCTCCCCAGAGGAGAGGGCCATTGTCATCGCGGCCATGGAGAAGTACGATTCCAGGCTCCATGGTGCTGACAGTGCCCGGATCAGCAAGTCCCGGAGAGATGAAATCCTCATGAAGGGGGCTTGCCAGGTTAATGCCCTCTCACATGAGATAAATGACCTGCGGCATCTGGTCAAGGGCAAGCTGGCTGGAATGAGTCGGCATGCCAGGGGCACTGGAGGGGGCCCACCCTGTACCATCCGCCTGACTGAGGAGGAGAAGGTGGTCGCCCGCTGCCTGCAGAGGGAGCAGGTTGAGGGAGTTGGGGGCTATGAGTCTGTTGTGCCAGCCCTGAGGACAGGTAAGTGTGTTTCATATACTCTCTGTTGTGTAGCATGTGTGGGGGTGGAAGGGAACATGTGCCAAGTGTGTGGGTCCACCAACATGTGCATCTTTTGTGTCATCCACAGATGTGCAGGAAGGAGCGGGGCCATCTGTGGCTGCCAGGGCCCGTCCGGATACATCCCCCGAACATCCAGTCCCTCTGGCTGCCCCACTGGAAGAGGACTTGTTGAAGGAATCTGGGCACACCTCTACGGAGGAGGCGGTTGAGGAGGAGGTTGTTGACCAGGACCAGGAGCTCTACCTGGTTTTGGAGGAGGACCATGGGTTGCCCGGACCAGCCCAAGCCATCCCCCCATCTTTTTCCAGCCCCTCAGTGTCCACCCCCAACCTCTCCCTCTGTTTCCACCCCCCTCATCTCCGGCCCCTCAACATCCTCCCCTTATTCCAGGTCCCCTGCCACTCCCCGGAAGGCGACTTGCAAGACAAGGGGTGAACAGCTGGCCATGAAGCAGGACCAGCAAAATCGTCACCTTTCCGAGGTCGTTGGGGAGATGAGGCGTCTGGCCGACAGCCTGGCCTCCTCAGATGCCATTACGGATGCCATCCTTGATGTCGCTGGCAACAGTGCAGCGACAGTCACCAGCCTGGGGGAGCTGCAGGCGACCACCTCCGACCTTGTGGGGGAGGTCAAAGGTCTGCGGGTTGCTGTCCAGGACGGCTGTGCTGACACGCATTGCGGTCGCCTTGGAGGGCATTCAGGCAGCCAGGGAGGGACATTGGTACGCTGGAATGATCCACTGGCCAGGAAATGTAGTGTTGCCAGTACCTTCACCAGTGGCTGCAGTGCATGTGAGCGGTGTGTTGGGCTGGTGATGTCATCCTGCAGGGCTGTGGTTAGTTCCAGGATGGCAGCAGGGCTGAATCTGAAGATGCGATACACCTCCTCCTCACCCATGCCAAAGAGGCTCATGCGCGCTCGGTAGATCCTCTCACGTGCCCCCCTCCTCCTCCTTCTATGCTCCTCTTCCTCTGCATACATTAGTAGTGATAAGACCATGGCTGCCCCTGGCATGTTGGCATACGAATGTGTTGTCCAGTAGGTGTGATTGCTCAGCTCGTCCGTTATGGTGCTGCTGTAGTTGCTCTCCAGCTGACTTGCACACGGTCTTGAGCAAAGTTACCCGTGCTTTTATGAGGGGTATGTTTACTCAAGGCTTTTGTGTTACGCGCACCACGCGTAGCCTACGCCAAACGCGCGTAGTTTTGGGAATCCACGCATCTCCCTCATTTGCATATTTGCATGCTAATTCAATGGGAGCTGAATATGCGCGATGCATAACTATGCGCCTACGCCGCGCTAGCTTAAAGCATTTTCGCCGCTCAGACGAAAAAGATTTTCTGGCGTATGTGGTTCTGTGTTTGTGGCGCATCGATACGCAGGCGCACATTTACAATTAAGCCGCGCATATCCATTTACGCGGGCGTAGCGCCTCTGAGAATCTGGCCCATGGAGTTACGTTGAGGTAATAAGCTGCTAGAGATGGGGGGAAACGATTGAGAAATAATATAAATAGATTCAGTTAGTGAGAGGTAGGGGAGGGTGGGTTAGGGAGGGGGGCTAGAGGGGGTTTTGGTGGGGGATTGTTCCTTGGTATAATTTAGCGGCAAAAGTAAACTGTGTAAATATGACTGTTTTTATATTTGTGTATGTTGACATCTTTTGATAAAATAAAATAAATATATAATAATAAAAAACAATAACATTAAAAATCAAAAGTGCTAATTGTAAAGGCTTATATGCGTGGTATTGTCATAAAAAATGCCCCAGGGGACATGTATCAATGCAAAAAAAGTTTTAAAAACAGCAATTTTTTGGGAGCAGTGATTTTAATGAAATAATAAAAGTAAAATATTTCTTTAAAATTCGTGCCTGGGGGTGTCTGTAGTATTCCTGTAAAGTGGTGCATTTTCCCCATGTTTAGAACAGTCCCACAGCAAAAAGGAAATTTCTAAAGGAAAAAAGTAATTTAAAACTGATCGTGGCTGTAATGAATTGTCAGGTCTCGGCAATACAGATAAAACTCATTAAAAAAGACGGCCCTTTGGGTCTGGTATGAATATTAAGGGGAACCCTGAACCAAAATTAAAAAAAAATTGCATGGGGGTCCCCCTAAATTCCATAGCAGGTCCTTTAGGTCTGGTATGGATATTAAGGGGAAGCCTGCACCATTTTTTTTTAAATGGTGTAGGGGTTCCCCTCAAAATCCATACCAGACCTTGCTCACAGACCCCCACAACCACCAGGCGAGGGTTGTGGGGATGAGGCCCTTGTCCCCATCAACATGGGGACAAGGTTCTTTGGGGTCCAGACTCCAAAGCATCCTCCCCATGTTGAGGGCATGCGCCCTCTTAAGGTTCAGGAGGAGGGTGCTCTCTTGTCCCCCCTCTTTTTCCTGCGGCCTGCCAGGTTGCGTGCTTGGATATGGGTCTGGTACATATTTTTGGTTGGGATTCAATGCCATTTAAAAAAAAAAATTGGTGTGAGGTTCCCCTTAAAATCCATACCAGACCTGAAGGGCCTGGTATGGAATTTGGGGGGACCCCCACACAATTTTTTTTATTTTGGTTTGGGTTTCCCCTTAGTATTTGTACCAGACCCAAAAGGCCTGGTAATGGACTGGGGGGACCCATGCTGTTTTTTTTCAATGAGTTGTATCTGTATTGCAGAGACCTGGCAATTCATTACAGCTGCGATCAGTTTTAAATTACTTTTTTTTTCCTTTAGAAATATTATTTTGCTGTGGGACTGTTCTAAACATGGAAAAATGCACCACTTTACAGGCATTCTATAGACACCCCCAGGCACAAAATTTAAAGGAATATTTTACTTTTATTGTTTCACTTTAAGCATTATTAAAATTTGCGCAGCGCTTTACATTAGGGAAGCCAGTACATTCACAATACAAATCAAAACAGGAGGGATCAGAGGGCCCTGCTCCTAAGAGCTTACAATCTAGAAGGGAGGGTCAAGTGGAACAAAGGGTAGTAGCTGTGGGGGATGATCAGATGGACTCAAATAAAAACTGAAGTTTTTATGCATTGATACATGTCCCCTGGGGCAGGACCTGGATCCCCAAACACTTTTTATGACAATACCATGCATATAAGCCTTTAAAATGAGCACTTTTTATTCATGTTTGTGTTCCATAGACTTTAACGGTGTTCATGTGTTCGAACAATTTTCTTGCCTGTTCCCAAGTCCTGGTGCTAACCGAAACTTGGGGGGGGGGGGTTCGGCTCATCCTTACTGGTCACGTAACAAATCATGTGAGGTATCACTTGACACAGCTGTGACACTATAAATAATACCTGGAAAAGCCAGCACTGCAATGTTGCTGTTATGGCAACAGCTAGCTACCATATCCATGGTATCTTGTTCTTCATCAGGCTGTCCACTTTCAGATAAAAGTGGTCTCTGCAGCAGATTCACCGCAAGATCACTTTTATTGAAGGTGATTGGTTCCTCTCCCTGGCTTGGTATAGAGATGAGTGAGGGGAAGATGACCCACCCACCCATCTCGATACCATTGCAGGGTGGAAGCTATGTCAAAACATCACTTCCGCCCATAGCTTTATTTTTTTTTATTTTTTTTATTGATAAGTGAAAAAGGAGGGTGCTATAAAGCGATTATAAGAAACACTCATCAATATTAAATATACTAGGGTGAGAAAAATACAAATCATAAAATTCTCCCAAGTGAATAAAATAGTGTTATACAATTAGTGGTAATAGATCTTTAGAATAAATCACCAGAAAGTTTTGCACACATAATATAAGTCCATAAAGAAAGTGTTTGACTAAAAAAATTGTCCCAATTAAAAAAAATCCCAAATGATGTGATTAATTTCCAAAATCCATCCACCAACAAAAAACAGAATCTTGCTGTAAAAAGATTGTTATCCAGAAAGTGCAAACTTGTTCATACACCATACTCAAGGATAAGACACCCAAGGTGCACAGAAGGGGAATGTGCTTTCCAGACTCAATGGATCTTTTTGATTAGAAAAAGATCTCATGCGCTTAGCAGGAGCGTGCCGGCACACCTAGCCATAAACCGGAGATGTAAGTATTGGCTCAAAACCTCCGTTGCAGAGATGGAACATGGAATGAAAAAGCCAGAACTTCCATAGTGCAAACCCTTTATTGAAAGAATAAAATGACAGAACAAAAAAGGCCAAATGGCCGCTTACATTAAAAGGGGGCTGCAGTGGGGCTGCAGACTCGTACGGAAAAAACACTGTGGTTCCTCCACTTTCTTGACGGCGTGCGTTCCACCAATCTGAAGCTCAAGCCAGATTGCCAGACGTGACGTAGGGAGTAATTTTTTTTATTGCATTTTTGTGTAAATATGAGATTTGAGGTCTTTTTGACCTCAGATCTCATATTTAAGAGGTCTTGTCATGCTTTTTTTCTATTACAAGGGATGTTAATTTATTTTTAAAGAAGAGTGTAAAAATACAAAATAAAATGTAAAATAAATAATGATAAAAAAAAAGATTTTAAGCGTGCCTCGTCCCGCCGAGCTCGCGTACAGAAGCGAACGAATGTGAAACGGTGTTCAAACCACACATGTGAGGTATTGGTACAGCAAAAACAATAATTCCAGCCCTAAACCTTCTCTGTAACTCAAAACATGCAACCTATAGAATTTTTTTAAACGTCACCTATAGATTTTTAAGGGTAAAAGTTTGTGAATATTCCACGAGCAGGCACAATTTTGAAGCGTGACATGTTAGGTATCAATTTACTCAGCGTAACATTATCTTTTACAATATATAAAAATAAATAAAAAATTGAGCTAACTTTAATGTTGTGATCTCTTTTAATTAAAAAAGTGTATTTTTTCCCAAAAAAGTACGCTTGTAAGACCGTGGCGCAAATACAGAAAGTATTGCAGTGACTCCTATTTTATTCCCTAGGGTAAAAAATATATATAATGTTTGGGGGTTCTAAGTAACTTTCTAGTAAAAAAATCTGTTTTTAATTTGTAAACACCAAGGCCCAGATTCACAGAGCGATTACGCCTGCGCAACAGGAGATGCGCGTGCGTAAGTCTAAATGTGCGCGTGCGTTTCGTTGCGCGGCATCCCCAGACCGAGATACGCAAAAAATCGTCTTTTTTTTGTCCCGCGTAATTTCGTTAGACTGGCGCATCCGTCCGCGCAAAAGTGCGATAGACACACCATTGATTTGCTAGTCAAATATGCTAATGAGGGACTTACGGTGATCCACAAAACAACGTTGGGGCAGCGCAGGCGACGCAGTGTGCGCAACAGCAAAATGTCCTGTCTAAAATTAGAGCTGATAAAAGTTGGTCTAAAAAAAGAAAAAAAGTCTACTTGTCAGATAAAGCAACACTGTTAGTGAGGAGTTCAGCAGTCACACGTGTTGCTCAACAATCTGTATGCCAACATGCCAGGGGCATCGTCGCACATAGCTATACTACTGACTTTAGATGAACAAAGAAGGAGGAGGGCACGGAGGATGGCACTAAGGAGGGCACGGGAGATGTTTTTTTTTATTTTTTTATTTGCTTATATCAAATTTACAATTTAATCTAATCTAATACAATATTCTTATCTGATACAAGCCCCTCACTCTTCACTTGATATATCACACACGCATAGACATCTTTGGCATGAGTGATTCTGAGGTGTCTCGCATCTTCAGATTCACCCCTCATGCCATCCTGGAATTACCACAACCTTGCAGGAGGACATCAGCAGCCCAACACATGGCACCACCCATGACACCCATGACAGCTACATATACAATCAGAGCCCCATCCCCACAGATTTCGAACAGAACATGTATGGGGACAGCTGGCTGGTTGGTGAGTGACATGGGTGGCAGGCATGACTATCCCCTCCCGTGATGCACACCTCACAAGTGGCACATGCATGACTAACATCCTCCTGTCTTTTCCCTTCAAGGTGACTCTGCATATGCACTGGTACCCCATCTCATGACCCCATCTCATGCCAGCTCACATTATGCATCTTTGCACGTTAAACACACACATTAATCATGGCACAATGAGAATGCATGCATGCACACCACTGTGGTCCCTAGCACACACACACCACATCGTCATCACATTGGATTGGCACCAGTCCACCATGCAGGACTTGTGAGCTGCAACGCCACGCCACGGCTCCAATTATGTCACTGTACATTCATACACCATTCACACAGACCTGGGGATCACTTCTCCACCACAAATGAGGGTGACACCCCTTTTCCCGCAGGAATATCACCCCCACATTCCAAAATCATACACAAACAGAACCAAAAAAAATTAAATAAATGACGAGCAAAAAAAAAAAAAATTCCCAGCAAAAATATAATTTCAACAAAATAACAACAAAGAAAACACATAAAAGACAAAAATCACTCTGCAAAACAGTCCCCAAATATCTCAAAGACACGTCACAAACAAACAAAAGCACCTTGCTGTAGAGGGAGGGATACAAAGGGATGTACTTTTGCAAAGGAAGTGCATTTGTGTCTGTCTATTTATGCTGTCTGCGTAGTTCACAAAGTTGCCCTAGTCCATTTCCAATTTCACTGATTGCGCCGCTCCCGAGTTGTGAGCATGCGCACAGCGGAGCTGACCATGGTCTCCTTCAAGCGCGCGAGCCGGCCCGGCCCTTCATTTGCATGGGGTCACGGCTCATTTCAATGTAACACGCCCACGTCCTTCCCAATTTGTATTACTCCTCCTTGCGCCTCTGGAAAAACGTTACGTATGCGCAATTTCCTGCGCAAAAGCTACGAGAATAGGGTGATTACGCGGCAAAATTGCGCAAGTCTAACGTAAAGGCGGTGCGCTACGCCGGTCCAATAATGCGCAGATGTACGTGAATCTGGGCCTAAATCTCAGAAAGAGGCTTGGTCCTTAACCGCTTCAATACCAGGCTTTTATACCACCTCCATACCGGGCCTATTCTGACACTTCTCTCCTACATGTAATAATCATCATTCTTTTGCTAGAAAATTACACAGTACCCCAAACATTATATATGGTTTTTTTAGCAGACACCCTAGGGAATAAAATGGCGGTCATTCCAAAGTTTTATCTTGCACGGTATTTACTCAATTATTTTTCAAACGCCTTTTTTTTGTAAAAAAAATTGTTTCATGAATTAAAAAAATAACAAAACAGTAAAGTTAGCCCAATTTTTTTGTAATTTGTGAAAGATTATGTTACACCGAGTAAATAGATACCCAACATGTCACGCTTTAATTATGCGCACACTCATGGAATGGCGCCAAACTTCGGTACTTAAAAATCTCCATAGGCAACGCTTTATTTTTATTTTTACAGGTTACAGTTTAGATTTACAGAGGAGATCCAGTGCTAGATTCGTTGCTGGCACTCTAACGCACGCGGCGATACCTCACTTATGTAGTTTAAACGGCGTTTACATATGTCGGCGGGACTTGCGTGTGCGTTCACTTCTGCACGCAAGCTATCGGGGACAGGGGCGTTTTAATTTTTTTTTTATCTTTTATTTATTTTTTTGACTTATTTTTTATTTATTTTTCCACTTTTTTTCATATTTTTTTTCCACTTTTATTTCTATTACAAGGAATGTAAACATCCCTTGTAATAGGAAATGTGTGTGACAGGTCCTCTTTATGGAGAGATGTGGGGTCAATAAGACCTCACATCTCTCCTCCAGGCTGGAAACCATGAGATCGGTGAAAAAAAATTCACCGATCTCATGAATGGGGGCTTACAGCCGCAATTGCGGCTTTGTTTACTTACGGGGACCCGGGCGTGACGTCATCAGATCGCGCCGGGGTCCTCCGACGGTCATAGAGATGACTGGTGACCATCTGGTCACCAGTCATCTCTACGCTTCCTTCCGATGCCGACGATTCGTTCTCTGGGCCCCCGAAGGCACAGGTGAGCCCGGAGAAGCACGGGATGGCGGCGGGAGGGGGGGGATGTCCCCTCCCGCGGCCTGTAAGAACGATCAAGCGGCGGAACCGTTGTGTACATTGTGCAGAATCGTCGGCTGAAGAAGAGGATATCTGGATGATGCCTCTGGCTGCAGGCATCATCCAGATATTCGCCTGCAATGCCCAGGCCGTCAATTGACGGCCACTTAGGATGGTAGATCCCATCCCAGGCCGTCAATTTTCTATGGCTGGGTATTGAAGTGGTTAACCTCTTGAGACCCTTGCTGTAGACAAAGGACGTCCACAGCGCGGCTCTCAAGTGCAGGGTGGACCTTCCACTATTTACATTCACTGGGGCAGGAAGGGGGTTTAAGTGCCCAGTAAGGAAGTGGTTAAGTGGTTAAAGTAATTCCAGCATCCACTATAAATACAGTGGCCCAGATTCACAGAGCGATTACGCGTGCGCAACTGCTGTTGCGCGTGCGTAAGTCTAAATGTGCGCGTGCGTATAGTTGGACGCGATTCACAAAACAATATACGCCAGAAATCTACGTTTTTTGGTCCGGCGTAATTGAGTTAGACATTCGCTTCCCTTCGCGCAAAACTGCGCTAGACACACCATTGATTTGCTAGTCAAATATGCTAATGAGGGAGTTACGGGGATCCACAAAAAAACGCAGTTGCTGCGCAGGCTACGCGATGTGCGCAACTGCAAAATGTCCTGTCTAAAGTTAGAGCCCATAAAAGCTGATCTAACTTTTGAAAAAAAGTCTAATTGTCAGATAAAGCAACACCGTTATTGAGGAGCAGACCACACACACGTGTTGCACTACAATTTGACTGCCAACATGCTAGGGGCATCGTCGCTCATAGCTGCACTAGTGAATATAGATGACCAAAGAAGGAGGAGGGCACGGAGGATGGCACGGGAGAGGGTATACCGCACCCGCATACACCTGTTTGGCATGAATGATTCAGAGGTCTTTCGCATCTTCAGATTCCCCCCTCATGCCATCCTGGAATTAACCACAACCTTGCAGGAGGACATCACCAGCCCAACACACCGCTCACATGCAGTGCAGCCACTGGTGAAGGTCCTGGCAACACTCCATGTCCTTGCCAGTGGCTCTTTTCAGCGTACAAGTGGAGTGGTGGCTGGGATGTCACAATCCTCCATGAGCAGATGTGTGCACCAGGTTGTCCCTGCAATCCTCACACGCTTGGCCAACCAAATCATCAAACCCACCACTGAGGAGCTTCGAATCAAGGCAATGGCAGATTTCTACCGAATTGCCAGATTCCCACGCACCATCGGGGCCATAGATTGCACACATGTGGCACTCCAGCCCCCCCATGAGACCGAGCACATGTACCGCAATCGGAAGAATTGGCACTCCATCAACGTACAGGTGATAGTTGATGCCCAAGGCCTCATATGGCACGTCCGTGCCAAACACCCAGGGTCCAGCCATGACAGCTACATCTACAATCAAAGCCACATCCGAACAGAATTCGAACAGAACGTGTATGGGAACACCTGGCTGGTTGGTGAGTGACATGGGAGTCAGGCATGACTATCCCCTCCCGTGATGCACAACAGAAGTGGCACATGCATGACTAACATTCTCCTGTCTTTTCCTTTACAGGTGACTCTGCATATGCACTGGGACCCCATCTCATGACTCCTATCCGGAACCCCCAAACCCCAGGAGAGGAACGATACAATGAAGCACACATCAAAACCCGTGCAGTGGTGGAGCGCACCTTTGGCCTCCTGAAGTCACGTTTCCGATGCCTGGATAAGTCTGGGGGTACACTGTTGTATTCCCCAAACTTCGTGTGCCATATCATCGCTGCATGTTGCATGCTACACAATCTCGCAGTGAGGAAGGGCCTGCAGGTTGAGCTACGTGATGATCTGACCCCCCAACCAGAAAATCAACCCCTAACCGAGGATACCCCGTCTTCTGAGGGAAGAGCAGTCAGGAGGCAGCTCATATTGGGCATCTTTGCACGTTAAACACACACATTAATCATGGCACAATGAGAATGCATGCATGCACACCACTATGGTCCCTAGCACACACACCCCACATCCTCATCAAATTGGATTGGCACCAGTCCACCATGCAAGACTGGTGAGCAGTAACGCCACGTCAAGGCTCCAATTATGTCACTGTACATTCATACACCATTCACACGGACCTGGGAATCACTTCTCCCTGGTCCTGGGGAACCCTTCTCCACCAAAATTGAGGGTGACACCCCTTTTCCAGCAGGAATGTCACCCCCACATTCAAACATCATTCACAACCCAAAATATGCCAAAAAAGTCAAACAAAGAAAAATGCATAGAAACAAAAAATGCATAGGAAAAAAAAATTGCTTAGAAAAAACAAAAAAAAGCAGAGAACAAAAATAAAAAAGCTTTCAAAACAAACAAAAGGGGGAAAAAAAAATTAGTGCCCTCTGCCTGAGCCACGCCTGGGGCGCCCCCGGCCACGGCCCCGGACCCTCAGGGGAGACGCATGGGGGAGGGGAAAAGCCGGGGAAGGAGGAGCAGCCCCTGAGATCTGCCCACCTGGCGGCCTGCCCTCCAAGGCCACGGCAATTCTGTCCAGGGCAGCACCAAGTGTTGCCGTGTTGCCCTGGATAGCCTGGGTAAGGGCCCTCACATCCTGCCCAACGCCTGCTGCTGTAGTTTGCAGGTCATTTAGGCAGGTTGTGGAGGCCCGGGAGTGGGAGTCCAGGTTACCCAGCCTATCATTAATGGAGGACAGGCTCTGATCCACCCGCCCCATAGTCTGGCAGAGCTGTCTCAGAAGGCGGGTCTGGGTGGCCAGGTTCCTTCTCAGACAGGCGGGCATGAGATTGGGCGCCCCCCTGGTGCTTTGGGATGACCTCCTGGCTCCAGCTGATGGTTGTGGCCGGGGAGAAGGGGAGGCCCTTGTGAGGGGAGCCATGTTGGGGGAGGAGGGGGGGGGGCTGACCCTTAGGGAGGGCAGGCTTCTTGCAGCCAGAGGGGAAGAGTCCGCAGAAACCAAAGGGCCAGTGCCTTCCATGGACTCCTCCTCCTCATGATTCTGCTCCTCCTCATGATCGTCCTCCGCATGATCCTCCCCCTCCTCTTGTTCCTCCTCTGCGGACTCTGGCCTTGTTGGGGGGGCCTCATTAGGCTGCTGTCCTGGGGTTGGAGCGGTCAGTCCAGATGGCCCTGCACCCTCCTGCACAGCTGTGGATGACACAAAACATTCACAGGTTGGAGGATCCACACACTTGCCACATATTCCCTTTCACCCCCTCCCCCACACATGCTACACACCTGAGAGAAATAAAAACCTTACCTGGCACCGCGGGGACCGGACTTGTGTCAAAGCCTGGCAGGCCCTCCACTTCATGCCGGTGAAAGGTCAGGGCCACCACACGCTCCGTCTCTGAAAATCTAACCCGGCATGGTGGGCCCCCTCCTGTGCCCCTGGCATGGGCATTTATAGCGGCCAGTTTTTTTTTCACCTCACGCCGGAGGTCATTTATTTTCTTTTCTATCCCAGAGCGGGTCCGTGTCTCCCCCTCCCCCGATGAATTGACCTGCTCTGTGATCATATCCAAGATCTCCCTCCTCCTGGCCGGGGTGGTGGTGGCACTCTGCGGGCCGTGGAGAAAACGCCCATAGTCGGTAATGGCCCGGGCAAGAATTCTTTTTTCCCCCACAGTAAAATTGAGCTTTCTTTTTCTCTCAGTCATACTTCCAAACAAACTCACTAGCAGTCACCAAAAATCTGTCACAAATACAAGCACAACCAATCAGACAAGAACACACACAAAGAGAAAAAGAACAGCCAAAAATCACACTAGCACTCAGCAAGAAACACACACACAAAAAAATCAGATGCAAAAATAAAGCAAGAAAACAAACGCTCAGAAATATATCAATCAAACAAACAGTCTCAAACACTTATCAAAATACACTTTCACAAAACTACCAACAAGCACAAGATCACACAGAACACTAATCTCACAAATACAAAACACACTCTAACGAACAACAGAGCAAAAGCACTTGATTCAATGGGAAGGGACACAAAGGGATGTACTTTTGCAATGGAAGGGCGTTTGTGTGTGTCTATTTATGCTGTCTGCGTAGTTCACAACGTTGCCCTAGTCCATTTCCAATTTCAATGATTGCGCCGCTCCCGAGTTGTGAGCATGCGCACAACGGAGCTGACATGGTTTCCTTCACGCGCGCATGCGCGAGTCGGCCGGCCCTTCATTTGCATGGGGTCACGGCTCATTTCAATGTAACACGCCCACGTCCCTCCCAATTTGTATTACTCCTCCTTACGCCTCCGGAAAAAACCTTACGTTTGCGCAAGCTCTTGCGTAAAAGCTACGTGAATCGCCGGATTACGCGGCTAGATTGCGCAAGTCTAACGGAAAAGTGGTGCGCTACGCCGCAATGATAATGCGCCGATCTACGTGAATCTGCCCCAGTGTCTCAGATGCACCCTGTATTAAATAGTTGTTTGTAAAATAAAGATGTTAAAATGTATTTAAAATGTATATAAAAACAGCAGTTTATAAATGTAACTTTAAAAAAAAAAGTAAAATAAAATTATTATAAAACACTATTATATAATGAAATAGTTTAAAATGTTCTTTTGCATATGAACCTGTAATAAAATAAGAAGTAACAATAATTATAGTTGATTAAAGGATAACTATTACCGGTACCTGTATGTAACATCATTTTAAAGTTAAGTTGCTCATTGCAAAGTCTTTAGGTTGCCTGGGTCTATTCATAACCTCTACTACTCTTTACTAGCTATTTGCTCTTGAAACATTCAGCAAATTATAAAAGTACATATTGTTTTTTTTTTTCTCACATCCTTTTTTCTTTTCTATTACCAGCCTGAGGGCTTAGCATGAATATTAGAAGTATTTTGTATGAAGGAAGGGACCTCTGTTAAGACTTGCTCCAGTGTCCTATTACTTACTGCTACCTCTCCGCTATATTGATAGCAGTACATTCAAATCTACCTAAAAAGAATGAATTAATTCAGAACACCTTAGATTATACCATAGCATAACTGATATGATGTCTTTGAATACCTTGGATTAATAAAAAAGTGTAATAAAAAAAACAGCACAACCACTGCTGTGTCAGCTCCCAATGTGACACTTATGCCGCGTACACACAATCACTTTTTGTCAGTGGCGGCTGGTGCTCAAAATTTTTGGGGGGGCGCAAACAAAAAAAAAAATATTGCAGCCTCACTGTGCCCATCACATGCAGCCACTGTGCCATGCCACCAAATGCAGCCACTGTGCCATCAATTGTCACCACTGTGCCATGCCATCAAACACAGAAACTGTGCCATCAATTGTCACCACTGTGCCATGCCATCAAATGCAGCCACTGTGCCATCAATTGTCACCACTGTGCCATGCCATCAAACACAGAAACTGTGCCATCAATTGTCACCAATGTGCCATGCCACCAAATGCAGCCACTGTGCCATCAATTGTCACCACTGTGCCATGCCATCAAACACAGCAACTGTGCCATCGATTGTCACCACTGTGCCATGCCATCAAATGCAGTCACTGTGCCATCAATTGTCACCACTGTGCCATGCCATCAAACGCCACCACTGTGCCATCAATTGTCACCACTGTGCCATGCCATCAAACGCCACCACTGTGCCATCAATTGTCACCACTGTGCCATGCCATCAAATGCAGTCACTGTGCCATCAATTGTCACCACTGTGCCATGCCATCATATGCAGTCACCGTGCCATCAATTGTCACCACTGTGCCATGCCATCATATGCAGTCACTGTGCCATCAATTGTCACCACTGTGCCATCATCAATTTGCACCACTGTGCCATGCCATCATATGCAGTCACTGTGCCATCAATTGTCACTACTGTGCCATGCCATCAAACGCCACCACTGTGCCATCAATTGTCACCAATGTGCCATGCCATCAAACGCAGCTACTGTGCCCATCAATTGTCACCAATGTGCCATGCCATCAAATGCAGTCACTGCGCCATCAATTGTCACCACTGTGCCATGCCATCAAATGCAGTCACTGTGCCATCAATTGTCACCACTGTGCCATGCCATCATATGCAGTCACTGTGCCATCAATTGTCACCACTGTGCCATGCCATCATATGCCGTCACTGTGCCATCAATTGTCACCACTGTGCCATGCCATCATATGCAGTCACTGTGCCATCAATTGTCACCACTGTGCCCTTTAATTGTCACCACTGTGCCCCATGCCACTGTGCTCATTGTCGCCTCTGTGCCCTTTGTCACCACTGTGCCCCATGATGCCACGTGCCCCATTATGCCCCTTTCCCTGTAAAAAAACACTTACCTGACTTTTCCATGTCCTCCCTCGATGTCTTCTGCCACCGTGGAGAAGCTTCAGCCAATCAGGTTCCTGATAACCAGGTTGCCTGCGCTCCAAGTATAGACTTCCGAGATCCGGAGGGTGGTACTGGAAAAGCCTATCAGAGCCGCTGGCTTTGATAGGCAGTTCCCCTCAGCCAACCAGCTGCCGCTATTCGGGTAACCGGCGACCCATGTCTGGTTATATGAATAGACCAGGCAGCTGGCAACAATAACTCACGTTCAATGCATTGCATTGAACGTGTGTTATTTGCGAGAGGGGGTGGCGCTGCAGCGCCCTCTATAGACGGCCGCCAGAACTTCGGCTAAAATGTCAAAATGACATTTTAGCCAAATAAAAGTTCTTAAAGGGCCCGTTTTTTTTTTGTGACTGCGGGAGGGGGGGCGGCGCCCGTGCGTCCCTATGGACGGGCCGCCACTGCTTTTTGTGATGAAAAAAAACATTGTTTTATCTCACGAAACAAAACAACGTTTTTCAAACTTCATTTTAAAAAACGACGTTGCCTACAAACCATCGTTTTCTGAAAATGCTCTTGCAAAGCGTGGTTACATACACCACGTTCGATGGCACTCTGTTCCATTGAAGCTCCCGTCTCATAACTTGCTTCTGAGCATGCACGGGTTTAAAAACGTTGTTTTAAACGTCGTTTTGCCCACACATGATCATTTTAAATGACACAAGAAACGACATTTTGAAAAACGACACAAAAAATTCAAGCATGTTCGAATTTTTTTTTGGTAGTTTTTCAGAAGACATAAAACAACATTTTGCCCACACATGATCATTTTAAATTAAGTTTTTTAAAACGTCTGTTTTTTTTCATCACAAAAACGACCGTGTGTACGTGGCATTACAGCTCTCCTTCCAACTGCAATGTAAGAAAGATTTCTCATGGCCCTACTCACATCATTACAAATGCAAACTGCAGCATACTAAACACCTAGAAAAGATAATGCAAATTTTTTTACATCACATGGTTGAAAAAAGCCAATCAAGTAGCTGGCATTTTACTATTTACTCATTGTAACCAAAAACACAGAGGGCCAGATTCACGTACATCGGCGCATTTTTGGACCGGCGTAGTGCAACTCCTTTAAGTTAGACTGGCTTAATTTCGAGGAGCAAGTACCGTATCCTCATAGGGCCAGATTCAGGAACAGTTAGGCTGGCGGATCCAGTGATCCGCCAGCCTAACTGTGACTTTGAGCCGGCGTTTCTGTTTTCTGTAACCAGAAAACAAGAAACGCCGGGTTGAAGCTCCGATGCGAGCAGCGTAACTGAGTTTCGCCATCGCATCGTTACTTCAACTTAAAAATGGCGCCGGGGGCGTTCCCGCCGATTTACGCTCAAAAAATATGTTAATGAGCGGAAATCGGCAATTCACGATCGAATTCCGGCGCGACGCAATGACGGTACGACGTTTCCGGACGGGATACGCGGCGCATAGATATACCTACATGGGGTTGGAGTATCCTATGTTAGGTATAGGCGTCGTCATCGCGTCGGGAAATAAAAAAATCACGTCGCTTGCGTAAAAATTTCATGAATGGGAATGTGACGTCATTGACGTTCATTCACAGAATTTGGAGCATGCGCACGGGGATGTTTGGACACTCGACGCATGCGCAGTACGTTGGCCGCGGGATCGCGCTTAGTTAGAATACTACACGCCCCGTACCCGCCCAATTTGAATTCCGCCGGCTCATTTGCGATGCGCTGCCGCAACTTTAGGAGCAAGTGCTTCCTGAATAACAGCACTTGCTCCTAAAATTTCAGCAGCGTAACGCAAATGAGATGCGTTACTCCAGAGCAAAGATGCTCTGCTCTACCTGAATCTGGCCCATAGTATTTTCGGCCAAATTTGCACCGGTGCAATGTAAATTCCAAGGTGTAAGGCGGTGTAATTCAAAGTGGGAAGGACGTGGGCGTGTTCCATTGAAATGAGCCGTGACCTCATGCAAATGAAGGGCAGACCAGACTGGGCATGTGCACATGAAGCAGACTATGGTCAGCACCTCTCTGAGCATGCTCAGAACTCGGCACGGCGCAATCAGTCAGATAGGAACTAGGCCCGTCAGACTTAGTGAGCTATGCACAGTGCTTAAATAGACCGAGAGAAATGCCCTTCCATTGCAAAAGTACATCCAATTTTTTTCCCTTCCTGAAGCAAGGTGCTTTTATTCCGTTGTCTGTTGCTGTTTGGAGGTTTGTGTCGTGTCGGTGTGTGTGTATATATATATATATATAAGTTATAATAATATTAAAATTAGTAAATTTATATTAGTTAAAAAAAATAAAAATATATATTTATTATATTATTTTATTATAAAATATATACTAAACAGAAAAAAATGTATATAAAATATATATTTACCCATTAGGGTGAAAAGAGCCACTGGCAAGGAAATGGAGTGTTGCCAGTACCTTGCCCAGTGGCGGTCGGCAGATCCTCTCCCGTGTAAGAACAGGGGAGTCTGCGCTATGGTGAATAAAGTAACTGTTGCCTCCCAGTAGGATCCCTATGTGGGGAGCTAATATAAATATGAATAGTAGAAAGGGAAATGGCGCTGCTAAATTAATACCTTTGTCGGGTATATCCGTGGGGTGAGCCCAATGGTAATAGGCCCCCCTTTTGGCTGGAATTAGGGTGCAATTGGAGAGATATCCTGTGTTAATAGGAGGGTAGATGTTGGTTCCTCAGCTTCCACTAATTTCAGTGAAATTGAGTAAAGGTGGATTAATTAGGTCAGGAGCCTGTGCAGGCCAGCAGGCCCAAAGGATGCTAAAGTAAAATGATCCTATGCTGCTATAAGGATGCCAGTTGTGACCGATTCACCCTAAACCATATAAAACAAAGAAAAAAATGTGTCTCTAGAGTCTAATAGATAGGAATCCCTACTAGTGTGGTTACTAGTGTAATCAACCACACTAGTAGGGATTCCTACCTATTAGACTCTAGAGACACATTTTTTTCTTTGTTTTATATGGTTTAGGGTGCATCGTTCACAAGTGGCATCCTTATAGCAGCATAGGATCATTTTACTTTATCAATCTTTGGTGGCCTGCACAGGCTCCTGACCTAATTAATCCACCTTTACTCAATTTCACTGAAATTAGTGGAAGCTATGGAACCAACATCTACCCTCCTATTAACACAGGGTATCTCTCCAATTGCACCATAATTCCAGCCAAAAGGGGGACCTATTACCATTGGGCTCACCCCACGGATATACCTGACAAAGATCCTCTCCCGTGCCCTCCTCTGTGCCCTCCTCCGTGCCCTCCTCCTTCTGCGCTCATCTAAAGTCAGTAGTATAGCTATGAGCAAGGATGCCCCTGGCATGTTGGCATACAGATTAATGTCCTGCAAGTGTGGCTGCTCAGCTCTGCCCTAATGGTGTTGCTTTTGCTGACATGTAGACGGATTGTCTAATTTTAAGCAAGCTTTTATATGGTCTAATTTTAGACCGGCCGTGCAGCTGATAAGCAGATCGTGTAGACTGCACCGCACAAACTTACTTTTGTGGATTGGTGTATCTCCCTCATTTGCATATTTGCATAGCAAATCAATGGTGTGTCTAGTTTTTTTTAGCACGCACTCTGCACTGGTCTATCCAAATTACGTCGGTCTAAAAAATATGGATTTCAGGCGTATATCGTTTTGGGGATACGGTGCATAGATAAGCGTGTGCATTTTTAGACTTACGCGTGCCTAACTCGTGATACTCCGGACTAAGTGCTTTGTGAATCTGGCCCCATATTTGTCAAAGGCAACTATTTGACCACTTAAGCCCCGGACCAATATGCTGCTAAATGCCCAAAGGTGTTTTTACAATTCGGCACTGCGTCGCTTTAACAGACAATTGCGCGGTCGTGCAACGTGGCTCCCAAACATAATTGGCATCCTTTTTTCCCCACAAATAGAGCTTTCTTTTGGTGGTATTTGATCACCTCTGCGGTTTTTATTTGTTGCGCTATAAACAAAAATAGAGCGACAATTTTGAAAAAAAAACAATGGCCCAGATTCACAGAGCGATTACGCCTGCGCAACAGGAGATGCGCGTGCGTAAGTCTAAATGTGCGCGTGCGTTTCGTTGCGTGGCATCCCCAGAACGAGATACGCCAAAAATCAACTTTTTTTTGTCCTGCGTAATTTCGTTAGACTGGCGCATCCTTCCGCGCAAAAGTGCGATAGACACACCATTGATTTGCTAGTCAAATATGCTAATGAAGGAGTTGCGGGGATCCACAAAAAAACGTTGTTGCTGCGCAGGCTACGCGGTGTGCGCAACAGCAAAATGTTCTGTCTAAAATTAGAGCACATAAATGTGGTCTAAAATTTGAAAAAACGTCTACATCTCACAGAAAGCAACACCGTTAGTGAGGAGCAGACCACACACACGTGTTGCACTATAATTTGACTGCCAACATGCCAGGGGCATCGTCGCTCATAGCTGCACTACTGACTTTAGATGAGCAAAGAAGGAGGAGGGCACGGAGGATAGCACGGGAGAGGATATACCGCACCCGCATAGACCTGTTTGGCATGGGTGATTCTGAGGTGTTTCGCATCTTCAGATTCACCCCTCATGCCATCCTGGAATTAACCACAACCCTGCAGGAGGACATCACCAGCCCAACACACCGCTCACATGCAGTGCAGCCACTGGTCAAGGTACTGGCAACACTCCATGTCCTTGCCAGTGGCTCTTTTCAGCGTACAAGTGGAGTTGTGGCTGGGATGTCACAATCCTCCATGAGCAGATGTGTGCACCAGGTTGTCCCTGCAATCCTCAGACGCATGGCCAACCAAATCATTAAACCCACCACTGAGGAGCTGCGACTGAAGGCAATGACAGATTTCTACAGAATTGCCAGGTTCCCACGCACCATCGGGGCCATTGATTGCACACATGTGGCACTACAGCCCCCCCTGGAGACAGAGCACATGTACCGCAATCGGAAGCATTGGCACTCCATCAACGTACAGGTGATAGTTGATGCCCAAGGCCTCATATGGCACGTCCGTGCCAAACACCCAGGGTCCAGCCATGACAGCTACATATACAATCAATGCCACATCCAATTGGAATTCGATCAGAACGTGTATGGGAACACCTGGCTGGTTGGTGAGTGACATGGGAGTCAGGCATGACTATCCCCTCCCGTGATGCACACCTCACAAGTGGCACATGCATGACTAACATGCTCCTGTCTTTTCCCTTACAGGTGACTCTGCATATCCACTGGGACCCCATCTCATGACTCCTATCCAAAACCCCCAAACACCAGGAGAGGAAAGATACAATCAAGCACACATCAAAACCCGAGCAGTGGTGGAGCGCACCTTTGGCCTCCTGAAGTCACGTTTCCAATGCCTGGATAAGTCTGGGGGTACACTGTTGTATTCCCCAAACTTTGTGTGCCATATCATCGGTGCATGTTGCATGCTGCAAATTTTGGCAGTGAGGAAGGGCCTGCAGGTTGAGCTACGTGATGACCTGACCCCCCAACCAGACAATCAACCCCTAACCGAGGATACCCCGTCTTCTGAGGGAAGAGCAGTCAGGAGGCAGCTCATATTGGGCATCTTTGCACGTTAAACACACACATTAATCATGGCACAATGAGAATGCATGCATGCACACCACTGTGGTCCCTAGAACACACACCCCACATCCTCATCAAATTGGATTGGCACCAGTCCACCATGCAGGACTGGTGAGCAGTAACGCCACGTCAAGGCTCCAATTATGTCACTGAACATTCATACACCAATCACACGGACCTGAGGATCACTTCTCCCTGGTCCTGGGGAACCCTTCTCCACCAAAATTGAGGATGACACCCCTTTTCCAGCAGGAATGTCACCCCCACATTCAAACAGCATGCACAACCCAAAATTTTAAAAAAATGTCAGCAAAAAAAAAAAAAAATGCAAAAAATGTCAGCAAAAAAAATAAAAAAGGGGGAAAAATAAATTATTGCCCTCTGCGTGAGCCACGCCTGGGGCGCCCCCGGCCACGGCCCCGGCCCCTCAGGGGAGACTCATGGGGGAGGGGCAAACCCAGGGAAGGAGGAGCAGCCCCCGATCTCTGCCCACCTGGCAGCCTGCCCTCCAAGGCCACGGCAATTCTGTCCAGGGCAGCACCAAGTGTTGCCGTGTTGGCCTGGATAGCCTGGGTAAGGGCCCTCACATCCTGCCCAACGCCTGCTGATGTAGTCTGCAGTTCGTTTAGGCAGGTTGTGAAAGCCCGGGAGTGGGAGTCCAGGTTACCCAGCGTATCCTTGATGGAGGACAGGCTCTCCTCCATCCGCCCCAAAGTCTGGCTGACCTGTCCCATATGGCGGGTCTGGAGGGCCTGGTCCCTTCTCAGAGTGGCAGGCAGGAGATTGGGCGCCCCCCTGGTGCTCTGGGATGAAATCCTGCCTCCAGCTGATGGTTGTGGCCGGGGAGAAGGGGAGGCCCTTGTGAGGGGAGCCATGTTGGGGGAGGAGGGGGGGGGCTCCCCCTTAGGGAGGGCAGGCTTCTGCCAGCCAGAGGGGAAGAGTGCGCAAAAACCAATCGTCCAGTGCCTGACTCCTCCTCCTCATGATTATCCTCCTCCTCATGATTCCCCTCCTCCTCATGATTCCCCTCCTCCTCATGATTCCCCTCCTCCTCATGATTCCCCTCCTCCTCTTGAACCTCCTCTGCGGACTCCGGCCTTGTTGGGGGGGCCTCATTAGGCTGCTGTCCTGGGGTTGGTGCGGTCAGCCCAGATGGCCCTGCACCCTCCTGCACATCTGTGGATGACACAAAACATTCACAGGTTGGAGGATCCACACAGTTGCCACATATTCCCTTTCACCCCCTCCCCCACACATGCTACACACCTGATAGAAAAAAAAAACCTTACCTGGCACCACAGGGACCGGACTTGTGTCAAAGCCTGGCAGGCCCTCCACTTCATGCCGTCGAAAGGTCAGGGCCACCGCACGCTCCGTCGCTGTCAGACTAATACGGCATGGTGGGCCCCCTCCTGTGCCCCTGGCATGGGCATGCATTGCGGCCAGATTCTTTTTGACCAGACGCCAGAGGTCGTTGATTTTTTTGTCAATCCCAGACCTGGTCCGTGTCTCCCCCTCCCCCGATGAATTGACCTGCTCAGTGATCCTATCCAAAATCTCCCTCCTCCTGGCCGGGGTGGTGTTGGCACTCTGCGGGCCGTGGAGGTAACGCCCATACTCGCTAATGGCCCGGGCAAGAATTCTTTTTTCCCCCACAGTAAAATTCAGCTTTCTTTTTCTCTCAGTCATACTTCCAAAAACAATCAGTCCCAGTCAACAAAATTCACTCACACAAACAAGCACAAACAATCAAGCAAGAACACACACAGAGAGAAAACTACTCAGCAAGAAACTGTCACAAAACAATATAAACAAAAAAAACAGCAAGAAAAAAAACCAACAGAAATATATCAATCAAACAAACAGTCTCTCAAACACTTATCAAAAAACACTTTCACAAATATACCAACAAGCACTTGATCACACAGAACACTAATCTGACAACTACAAGACACACTGCAACGAACAACAGGAACAAAAGCACTTGGTTAAATGGGAAGGGACAAAGGGATGTACTTTTGCAATGCAAGTGCGTTTGTGTGTGTCTATTTATGCTGTCTGCGTAGTTCACAACGTTGCCCTAGTCCATTTCCAATTTCACTGATTGCGCCGCTCCCGAGTTGTGAGCATGCGCACAGCGGAGCTGACATGGTCTCCTTCACACGCGCATGCGCGAGACGGCCGGCCCTTCATTTGCATGGGGTCACGGCTCATTTCAATGTAACACGCCCACGTCCCTCCCAATTTGTATTACTCCTCCTTACGCCTCAGAAAAAACGTTACGCTTGCGCAATTTCCTGTGCAAAAGCTACGAGAATAGGGTGATTACGCGGCAAAATTGCGCAAGTCTAACGTAAAGGCGGTGCGCTACGCCGGTCCAATAATGCGCAGATGTACCTGAATCTGGGCCAATATTTTTTTACTTTTTGCTATAATAAATATCCCCCAAAAACATATATAAAAAATGTTTTTTTCCTCAGTTTAGGCCGATACGTATTCTTCTACCTATTTTTGGTTTGCACAAAATGTATAGTGTTTACAAAATAGGGGATAGATTTATTGCATTTTTTTTATTTATTTTTTACTACTAATGGCGCAATCAGCGATTTTTTTCATGACTGCGACATTATGGTGGACACTTCGGACAATTTTGACACATTTTTGGGACCATTGTCATTTTCACAGCAAAAAATGCATTTAAATTGCATTGTTTATTGTGAAAATGACAGTTGCAGTTTGGGAGTTAACCACAGGGGGCGCTGTAGGATTTGTGTGTTCCCTGTGTGTGTTTACAACTGTAGGGGGGTGTGGCTGTAGGTCTGACATCATCGATCGAGTCTCCCTATAAAAGGGATCACTCGATCGATGCAGCAGCCACAGTGAAGCACGGGGAAGCCGTGTTTACATACGTCTCTCCCCGTTCTTCAGCTCCGGGGAGCGATCGCGAGCGTGCGGCTAGAAACGAATAGCCGCGCCCTCGTCCCGGATCGCTCCCCGCGGGTTTCGGACTGCCGCATGTAGCGGGGGGGGTCCTGATCAGACCCCCGACCCGCGCAAAGGCAGAGACGTATATATACGTTAATCTGCCTTAACGTTTCCTTCTGCTGACGTATATCTACATGCGGCGGTCGGGAAGTGGTTAAACCTATCATTATAAGTAAATGTTAGAAAACTTTAACCTGGATAAAGGTACCAAGTTATATTGTCAAAAGTGGTTAACTTGAATCCTCAATCTACTTTAGGGATGAGTAGAATGTAGCTAGATTTGGCTTGTGGGACTTTTGCCAAACTGCATGAAAAATTCAAACATCTAACAAAACCCAATAAAATCAATCGCAGCCAATTTGTCAGGCTATTAGAAAAAGGATTGTCAAACAATAGACATAAGATACTGGGGCACATCTACAATGAAAATATTTTTCAAAAAAAATGTTTAGTGGGGAGCAGCCATTTAGTTTGATCGTTTATCAAATGCTGAACAGACAAAGTTCAGACTGAATCCTACTTCGTTCTGAACCCTAACTTTATCCCTAATCTGCATGTATACATAAATCATACAGTTTTTACTGAAAGTGCTTAAACTTGGAAAGTCTAAAGACTTATGGATTAAAACCTGACATATTGTTCAGCACTAAATTATATACTCTCACTGCTTGATGACTGCTCATAAATCAAGTAAATGTTGCAATTTAGAAATCCATGTAAAATATTACCTTCGGTGTCCTCAGGATGTTTCGTCACTTGAGGTGTATTTAAAGTCAAATCATTTTCCTGGCGCCAACATGGCAGCATTATAGTGGGTAGTAGGCCTACTTCCGCCCACAAGACCAGTGCAAAGGCTTAACGCCTATTCAGCAGCCTGTTCCTTTTTCAGTCCTCATAAAACTTTTGTTGGACTTTCAACGTAAGTTCAGCATCTCCTGTAGAGATGCTAAAGGCTCCAATAAGGCAGGAAGTGCTCCATTCACAAAGTGGTACCTACCACATTAAAAAATTTAGCAAAATACTTCAAAGCGTTTTTCAAAAAAAAAAAATGGCATTCACTAAAAAATACTTCTAAAATACCACATGCAGTATTTATTTCCTTAAACCATGCAGTGTTTTATCTTATGTGAAATCCAGTGGGATGAATACAGGGGAGAAGAATTAAAACCCCTGTCAGTCTCAACACTTCCCTGGTGAAAGGAAATTACAAGGTGCTTTCTCCAGGTGGTACCTAGTTCTGGCGAGGCTGGTGAAAATGTACCCTGGCACTTCAGCCCTTTGCTTCGGAGGATGCGGACAAGATGGTACCATGTTCCATGTCCTGTCCCAAGGTCCAGTGCTTTTGGATCAGAACATTCACCCTGGTCTATTTAGTGACAGGACAAAATCTACCTAAAAATCCTAAGGCCGCATACACACGGTCGAACATGTCCACTGAAACTGGTCCGCAGACCAGTTTCAGCGGACATGTTCGATCGTGTGTACGGCCTATCGGACCGTTTTCCAGCGGACCAAAGTTTCAAAACATGCTTTGAAACTTGTCCGCTGGAAACCTGTCTGTCGGACAGGTTCGATGGTTAGTACACAAAATCATCGGACCAAAATCCCGCGCATGCTCAGAATCAAGTCGACGTATGCTTGGAAGCATTGAACTTCATTTTTTCAGCACGTCGTTGTGTTCTACATCACCATGTTCTGGTCCGATGGGATTTTTGTCCGATGGTGTGTACGCACATCAGACCAACAGACCACTTCAGCGTGGTCCGATGAAAACGGTCAGTCGGACATGTTTCATCGGACATGTCTGATCGTGTGTACACAGCCTAAGACGACGCTGTTTGCGGACCTGCTGGATGAGACCCCTAGACATCTCCGAACTCTTATCTTCTTTATTTTTTCGGCAGCTAAAATTACAATAGCACGAGCATAAAAAACTCCAGTGATCAGTCTTGCATTGGTAAAGCAAAAAACGTTCTTGGTTTATGGTCAATGAAAAATTGACCAGCATCCTTAAAGACAGACAGGCCAGATTTCACAGGGTGTGGTCCCCCTGGATTGGGTACCTCCAAGCCTCCTGGTCTCTAGAAATGGATAGTGGGGGGCCTAGGCTGAGGGAAATGACTCCTACTTCTGACCTTTACTTTTTTCCTTTTGCTCTCCTTCCCATCCTCCCCCCTTCCTTATTTTATTTTAATTAAATATACGCAAACTTATTTTTCCCCTCCCCTTTTTTTTCTCCCTTTATGTTTAATGATTCAATTTATGGATACAAATAGAGGGACCTGGAGCCTCTCTTTTCGACTCAGAGGTAGGAACAATGTAAACTATTCCTAAGTACCTAACCTCCTTTGGTGTTAAGGGCACTGATCTTGTGCAATATTAAATGTGTTAACAACTTGATCCAACATTACCAAGAAATTACAAGTACCAGGGTTGCCAACCATCAGTAAATTTACAAACAATTTGTAAAATCCGTAATTTTTGCATCTGTCCATAAATGTCCATTATGGACAAACAGACTACACGTCCATTATAGACATTTATGGACAGATGCAAAAATTACGGATTTTACAAACTGTTTGTAAATTTACTGAAAGTTGGCAACCCTGATCAGTACTCCACTCAGGTTCGAGCGGGCAGTAGCCTTACTTAACTATAATTACTGATATAATTGTTTTTACACTACAGCCATATGGATTGGACACCTCTTAAGAGTGTATGGAACATTCTGTACTGATATACTATTTGTATCCTAACATTTTTTTTTAATACAAATCTATTGAAAAGAAAACCCCTGCCAGTTTTTATTGCTAATATAGAGGTAAACTAGTTTAAACCATAGAAGTATGCCAACTGACTAAGTCTGTGCCATCCCTGCAGCATATGTATTAATACAAAATAAAAAACGGTGACTAGAATACCAGTCAAAGGGAAACTGCTTTCACATGACACATGTGGTGTATCAAAAACAACTAAGTTTGGGTAAATACAAAATATCTTTATAAATGTCAAATATTGAATAAAATTTGTATCAAAAATGATATATGTATATATTGCCAAAAGTGTTGGGGCCAGTGGCGGCTGGTGCTACGTGGTCTATCGGACCATCTTCATCAGACGAACCGATCATGAGGATGTGGCATTAGTAGTTAGTTTTGATGTCTGTAGTGAGGAGACCTCACTACAGAGACCTCAAACATTGCAAACAAGCTCCAATTAAACAGGCAAAAAAAAAAACCAGTAGATGGAAATCAAGGAAAATCTGTGTGTCTGTGTGTTCATTAAACGATATGGCTGAAAATCATTAGGGCCATCAGAATTAGAATGCAAAATAAGGTTTTTTTGTTTCTGCCAAACGGTCTTCCCCGATGTCGCCTGCAGGGCCGGTTTAACAAAGGGGCTGATGGAGCTGCAGCTCCAGGCCCCTTTCTCAAGATAGGCCCATTTGCCCATTTTTTTTTAAGATCGACTTTGGTGGTTGTAGCTCGATTCGTACAGCATAACATCATCTTTCACATTAAAATGAAAAAAAAATGGGATAACTTTACTGTTTTGTTTTTATGGTTTTTATTATTCAATGAAGTGGGCAAATGCAGCGTGACATAAAATATTGCAGCAATTGCCATTTTTGTCTCTGCTAAAATATATATAATGTTTGGCGGTTCCAAGTAATTTTCTAGCCAAAAATATTGGTTTTTAACTTAAACAAGTGTTGGACTTTAAGTGGTTACATTTCTTGCATTTACAAACAGAAGTTTGATCTAAAAAGGAAGTTGGTTACAATGTTTCATGTTGTTTACAAACTCGGCAGACAGTCGGATATTTTCTTTACACACAGAAGTTTATCCCTTTGATATAAGAAGAAAGTGTTAGTTACATTGGCCCAGATTCACAGAGCGATTACGCCTGCGTAACAGGAGATGCACGCCGTAAGTCTAAATGTGCGCGTGCGTTTCGATGCACGGCATCCCCAAAACGAGATACGCAAGTAATCTACTTTTTTTTGTCCAGCGTAATTTCGTTAGACATGCGCATCCGTCCGCGCAAAACTGGGACTTACGGGGATCCACAAAAGAACGTTGGGGCAGCGCAGGCTACGCAGTGTGTACAACAGCAAAATGTCCTGTCTAAAATTAGACCATATAAAAGCTGGTCTAAAAAGAGAAAAAACTTCTACATGTTAGATAAAGCAACACTGTTAGTGAGGAGCTCAGCAGTCACACGTGTTGCACAACAATCTGTATGACAACATGCCAGGGGCATCGTCGCGCATAGCTATACTACTGACTTTAGATGAGCAAAGAAGGAGGAGGGCACGGAGGATGGCACGGGAAAGGATATACTGCACACGCATAGACCTCTTTGGCATGAGTGATTCTGAGGTGTATCGCATGTTCAAATTCACCCCTCATGCCATCCTGGAATTAACCACAACCTTGCAGGAGGACATCACCAGCCGAACACACCGCTCACATGCAGTGCAGCCACTGGTCAAGGTCATGGCAACACTCCATTTCCTTGCCAGTGGCTCTTTTCAGCGTACAAGTGGAGTGGTGGCTGGGATGTCACAATCCTCCATGAGCAGATGTGTGCACCAGGTTGTCCCTGCAATCCTCAGACGCATGGCCAACCAAATCATCAAACCCACCACTGAGGACCTGCAGGCTGAAGGCAATGACAGATTTCTACAGAATTGACAGATTCCCACGCACCATGGGGGCCATTGATTGCACACATGTGGCACTCCAGCCCCCCCAGGAGACAGAGCACATATACTGCAATCGGAAGCATTGGCATTCCATCAACGTACAGGTGATAGTCGATGCCCAAGGCCTCATATGGCATGTCCGTGCCAAACACCCAGGGTCCAGCCATGACAGCTACATATACAATCAGAGGCCCATCCGATTGGAATTCGATCAGAACGTGTATGGGGACACCTGGCTGGTTGGTGAGTGACATGGGTGGCAGGCATGACTGTACCCCCCCATGATGCACACATCACAAGGGGCACATGCATGACTAACATCCTCCTGTCTTTTCCCTTACAGGTGACTCTGCATATCCACTGGGACCCCATCTCATGACTCCTTTCCGGAACCCCCAAACCCCAGGAGAAGAAAGATACAATCAAGCCCACGCCCAAACACGTGCAGTGGTGGAGCGCACCTTTGGCCTCCTGAAGTCACGTTTCCGATGCCTGGATAAGTCTGGGGGTACCCTCTTGTATTCCCCAAACTTCGTGTGCCATATCATCGGTGCCTGTTGCCTGCTGCACAACTTTGCAGTGAGAAAGGGCCTGCAGATTGACCTACGTGATGACCTGACCCCCCAACCATACAATCCCCCCCTAACCGAGGTTACCCCGTCTTCTGAGGGAGGAGCAGCCAGGAGACAGCTCACATTGGGCATCTTTGCACGTTAAACACACACATTAATCATGGCACAAAGAGAATGCATGCATGCACACCACTGTGTTCCCTAGCACACACACCCCACATCCTCATCAAATTGGATTGGCACCAGTCCACCATGCAGGACTTGTGAGCAGCAACACCACGCCAAGGCTCCAATTATGGCACTGTACATTCATACACCATTCACACGGACCTGGGGATCACTTCTCCCTGGTCCCGGGGAACCATTCTCCACCAAAATTGAGGGTGACACCCCTTTTCCGGCAGGAATGTCACCCCCACATTCAAACAGCATTCACAACCCAAAAAATAAATCACCAGCAAAATCAAAATGGTCCCTTCTCAGAGTGGCGGGCAGGAGATCGGCCACCCCCCTGGTCTTCTGGGTCGCCTTCCTGGCTCCAGCTGATGCTTGTGGCCGGGGAGAAGGGGAGGCCTTTGGGAGGGGGAGCCATGTTGGGGGAGGAGGGGGGGGGCTCCCCCTTAGGGAGGGCTGGCTGCTGCCAGCCAGAGGGGAACGGTCCTCCAACAACAATAGGCCAGTGCCTGACATGGACTCCACCTCCTCCTCAACCTCCTCCTCTTCAACCTCCTCCTCCTCTTCAACCTCCTCCGCGGACTCCGGCCTTGTCGGGGGGGCCTCATTAGGCTGCTGTCCCGGGGATGGTGCGGTCAGGCCAGATGGCCCAGCACCCTCCTGCACATCTGTGGATGACACAAAACATTCACAGGTTGGAGGATCCACACACTTGCCACATATTACCTTTCACCCCCTCCCCCACACATGCTACACACCTGATAGGGCAAAATAACCTTACCTGGCATCACTCCTTCATGACTTGAGTCATAGCCAGGCAGGCCCTCCACTTCTTGCCTATGAAAGGTCTGGGCCACCGCACGCTCCTCCGCTGTCAGCCTAACAGGGCATGGTGGGCCCCCTCCTGTGCCCCTGGCATGGGCAAGCATTTTGGCCAGCTTCTTTTTGACCAGACGCCGGAGGTCATTATTCTTTTTCTCAATCCCAGACCGGTTCCGTGTCTCCCCCTCCCCTGCTGAATTCACCTGGTCAGTGATCATGTCTAAAATCTCCCTCCTCCTGGCCAGGGTGGTGTTGGCACTGTCCGGGCCATGGAGGAAACGCCCATAATCGGAAATGGCCCGTACAAGAATTTGTTTTTCCCTTTAAGAAAAATTAAATTTTCTCTTCCTCTCAGTCATACTGAAAAAAAAAAAAAAAACACTCCCAGTCAACAAAAATCACTCACAAAAACAAGCACGACCAATCAAGCAAGAAAACAAACAAACAGAAAAATATCAAACAAAAACTCTCACCAACACTTAGCAAAAAACACTTTCAAATATCTACTAACAAACACAAGATCACACAGTACAAAAATCTGACAAATACAAATCACAACGCAACTAACTACAGAACAAAAGCACCTTGCTGTATAGGGAGGGATACAAAGGGATGTACTTTTGCAATGGAAGTGCGTTTGTGTCTGTCTATTTATGCTGTTTGCGTAGTTCATGATTTTGCCCTAGTCCACTTCCAATTTCACTGATTGCGCCGTTCCCGAGTTGTGAGCATGCGCAGAGAGGTGCTAACATGGTCTGCTTCAAGCGCGCATGCGCGAGCCGGCCCTTCATTTGCATGGGGTCACGGCTCATTTCAATGTAACACGCCCACGTCCTTCCCAATTTGGATTACTCCGCCTTGCGCCTCAGAAATAACGTTGCGCAGGCGCTATTTTCTGCGTAAAAGCGACGAGAATAGGGTGATTGCGCGGCTACATTGCGCAAGTCTAACGTAAAGGCGGTGCGCTACGCCGGTCCAATAATGCGCAGATGTACCTGAATCTGGGCCAATAATGTTTCCTGCTAAGAACTTGGCAGACTGTCCAGATATTTTCTTTTGACAGCTGAAAGTCTCTCCACTTGTTATATGAAAGAATCAGCAAACTCTGCATTGGAGATGTCAGGGGGGTTGAATCAAGATCACAATTTTAACGATTAATTGTGCAGCTCCAGCACGGTACTGTATTTGCGCAGCAATTTTTCAAACATGTTTTTTTTGGAAATAAACTGTTTCATGCATTAAAAAAAACACTAAAGTTAGCACGATTTTTTTTTTCGGTATCCTAAGCGATGCTTTAAACATTTTTTAGGTTACATGTTTAGAGTTACAGAGGAAGTCTAGTTCTAGAATTATTGCTCTCGCTCTAACGATCGCAACATATGTAACCTGTGTGTATCTGGCTCTGATACTAGCCAGTGCCTACCCAGCCACTGACTTGTATCTCTCCCCAGTCTGTCCCCACACACCCTCTCACCTGCTGACCTGTAGATGGGGGAATCACTCCTGTAGTGTTATTGTGTTCTGCCAGTGAGTACAATGATCAGTGTTGCTACATATAGCTGGCAGCACTGATTGTTTTTAGAAAAACAGGCTAGTTGTACTCAAGTTGATTTGTGTAAAACCAGCTAGCCCATACATAGATCGACTATGGCTGGTCTCTGCATAATTGGTGTAATTTCAATTCATGTATGACCCGCTTAACCACTACGCAGTCCCTAAACATCCTTCCACTCCTATACATTGTGCCCACTGTCAAACCCTCCACACTCCTCTCCTGTACATAGTGCCCACTGTCATACCCTCCACACTCCTCTCCTATATATAGTGCCCACTGTCATACTCTCCACACTCCTCTCCTGTACATAGTGACCACTGTCATACTCTCCACACTCCTCTCATGTACATAGTGCCCACTATCATACCCTCCACACTCCTCTCCTGTACATAGTGCCTGCTGTCATAGACTCCTCTTCTGTACATACTTCCCGCTGTCGCACCCTCCACACTCCTCTCCTATACATAGTACCCACTATCATACCATCCCCATTCCCCTCTTGTACATACTGCCCACTGTCATACCCTCCACACTTCTCTCCTGTACATACTGCCCCATCATACCCTCCACACTTCTCTCTGGTACATACTACCCTCTGTCATTCCCCCACACTCCTCCTGTACATACTGCCCACTGTCATACTCTTCACACTCCTCTCCTGTACAAACTGCCTACTGTCATACCCTTCACACTCCTCTCCTGTACATAGTACCTGCTGTCATACACTTCTCTCCTGTACATACTGCCCACTGTCATACCCTCCACATTCCTCTCCTGTACATACTGCCCACTGTTATACCCTCCACACTCCTCTCCTATACATAGTGACCACTATCATACCCTCCACACTCCTCTCCTATACATAGGACCAGATTCAGGTAGATGAGAGTATCTTTCCTCTGGAGTAACGCTTCTCATTTACGTTACTCTGAAGACCCTTTCAGCGCAAGTCCTGTAATTCACATAGCAGTTGCTCGTAAACTTGCGCCAGAGTAACGATAATGCGCTGGCGTAACCCGACGCAAGTGGAACTGGGTGTGATCATATGTAAATGATGGGCGGAGCCCAGCGCAGAGGCTTACGTTCAGCGCATCATCCACGGAGCATGCGCAGTGAGTGCGGCTCCACTCGCCCCCCTTGTGCGCATGCTCACAACTTCCGTCGGCACCACTTCCTGGGAAACGTCAGCGCAATGCGTTCCGCTGGGCGCTTAAAAGCGCTGGCGGAAACGCCATTCCGGCACAAAAGTAGTTCCATTTCCCCCCACCCCAGGGAAGATACTTTTGCCCTGTAATGGCTGCTCCCGCTACCCCCAAAGAGAGGAGGAACCTAAACTATAATGCCCAGGAGGTCACTGTGATAATCTCGGCTATGGAGGCATTTAATGATTTTCTCCATGGGAAAAAAAGCAGGAAGACCAGCCGGGAAAGGAAGCAGGGTATCCTGGCCACCATTGCTGCCAGGGTCAATGTGCTGGGGTACTCCACCCGGAGTGCTTCAGACATTCAAAAAAAAATCAATGACCTGCGGCGCAAGGTGAGGGGCAAGGTGTCCACCATTAGGAGCCATGAGAGGGGCACAGGTGGTGGTCCCCCATGTCCTGTCACCCTGACCGCGGAGGAGGAGGTGGTCGCCCGCTGCCTGGACAGGGAGCAGTTGGAGGGGGTCCCTGGCTATGACTCCGTAGAGGAAGGCTCCAGGACAGGTAAGTGATTTTTACCCCCTTTTTGGTGTGTTGCATGTGGGGGGGGGGTGGGTACATGTGCCAAGTGTGTGGGACCACCAACATGTGTCTGCTTTGTGTCATCCACAGATGACGGTGCTGGGCCATCATCTCGTGCCGGCCAGTCCACCCCAACCCCCCAACGGGATGCTGCTGACGAGGCCCTGGGTGCTGGAGACACCGAGGTGGAGGAGGAGAGTGCCCACACCACTTCAGCAGAGGTGGTTGTGGAGGAGCCTGTCCCTGAACAGGAGTTTATTTTAATGTTGGAGGAGTCCTCCTCCTCTGCAGGGCCCTCTGTGATCCCCTCCCCCATCCTAGGTAGCCCCTCAAGGGTGACTCCATCCCCACGGGGACAACCTTCCTCTGCCCCCAGGAAGGCCACCCGGAAGACCAGGGGGGTGTGTGATTTGGTCGAGGACCAGGTGCTGTTGGACCACGCCAAGCAGACCCAGCAGATGGGGGAGATTGCTGGCCACCTGGACCGGGTCGCTGACAGCCTGGGCTCCATGCCCAGTGGTGTTCAGAACATTGTTACCAGCCTGGGGGAGGTGCAGGCTGATGTCCGGCACCTGACAGCAGCTGTACATGCCAACACTGCTGCCATTCGGGAAGAGGGGAGGCAACGGCAGCGTGACCAGCGGCACAATATCACCCGCCAGTTGAGGATGCAGGCCCAGACGAACCTCTATCTGAGCAGGATTGCAGTGGCCTTGGAGGGCATGCAGCCAACAGCTGGCCGGAGTGGCCCATCCGGGGAACAGCCTCCTCAAGATGCCCCCACACCCCCACCACCACCCACTCCCTCCAGGCAGATGAGGAGCCCGAGAGTGCCCCCAAGGAGGAGCCCCCGTCATCCTAGATGAGGGTTATTTTTGATTTGGTTTATATTTGTGCTTTTTTTTGTACTCAGGTTATGAGTTTTTTGTTATTTTTATACTCAGGTTATGAGTTTTATATTTTATTTTCATGCTCAGGTGATGAGATTTTTTATTTATTTTGAACTGCACACGGTCAGGAGTGCAGGGGACAGTGTGAATGGTGTGTGAATGTGAGAGGGTGGCACTCCTGACAGTAAGGGGTGTCACCCTCGGCCGTGGTGGTGAAGTTAACCCCACGGCTGAATGAATGATGTGTGAAAGGTGTGTGAATGGACAGTAACATCATTGGGGCCTTGACGCTGGCGTTACTGCTCCCAACTCCTACATGCTGGACTTGGGCTAATCCAATGCGATGTGCATGTGGTGTGTGTGATCTAGGGACATCAGTGGTGTACACGCGTGCATTGTCTGTGTTATTAATGTTTTGGTTTAGTGTCCAAAGATGCCTACGGCGAGGACCCTCCTGACTGCTCTTCCATCAGCAGACTGGGTGTCCTCTGGCAGGTGGGGACTGTGTGGGTCGGGGGTCAGGTCATCACGTATGTCAATCTGCAGGCCTTTTCTCATGGCAAAGTTGTGCAGAATACAACATGCAGCGATGATCTGACACACAAAGGTAGGGGAATACAATAGGGTCCCCCCGGACTTATCCAGGCAGCGGAAACGGGACTTCAGGAGCCCAAATGTTTGCTCCACCACTGCACGGGTTTTGATGTGTGCTTCATTGTATTTTCTCTCTCCTCTGGTTTGGGGGTTCCGGAAAGGAGTCATTAGATGGGGTCCCAGTGCATATGCAGAGTCACCTGTAAGGTAAAAGACAGGAGAATGTTAGTCATGCATGTGCGACTTCTGTTGTGCATCACGGGAGGGGATAGTCATGCCTGCCACCCATGTCACTCACCAACCAGCCAGCTGCCCTAATACATGTTCTGTTCGAATTCTGTAGGGATGGGGCTCTGACGGTATATGAAGCTGTCATGGCTGGACCCGGGGTGTTTGGCACGGACGTGCCATATGAGGCGCTGGGCATCAGCTATCACCTGTACGTTGATGGAATGCCAATGCTTCCGATTGCGGTATATGTGCTCTGTGGCACTGGGGGGCTGTAGTGCCACATGTGTGCAATCAATGGCCCCGATGGTGCGTGGGAATCTGGCAATGTTGTAGAAATCTGTCATTGCCTTCAGCCGCAGCTCCTCAGTGGTGGGTCTGATGAACTGGTTGGACATGCGTCTGAGGATTGCAGGGACAACCTGGTGCACACATCTGCTTATGGAGGACTGTGACATCCCAGCCACCACTCCACTTGTACGCTGGAATGATCCACTGGCAAGGAAATGAAGTGTTGCCAGGACCTTCACCAGTGGCTGCACTGCTTGTGAGCGGTGTGTTGGGCTGGTGATGTCATCCTGCAGGGTTGTGGTTAGTTCAAGTATTACATCAGGGCTGAATCTGAAGAGGCGATACACCTCCTCATCCCCCATGCCAAAGAGGTTCATACGAGTGCGGTATATCCTCTCACGTGCCCGCCTCCTCCGTAGCGAGGGACCCAGTACTAGTCTTAGGACCACGAGTGCCCCTGGCATGTTGGCACACAGAGGTGTTGTCCTTGCAAGTGTTGTTGTTCAGCTTGCTAGTTTCGTCGGTAACGCTGCTGTAGCTGCTCTCCTGCTGACCTGTGACCGTCTGGAGTAAAGATAAAGCAGCCTTTTGTAGAAATAACTTTGCGCCGGACGGACCAGATACGCGCGGCGCATGTAGCCAGCGTATGGTGCTAATCCGATCGTGAATTGGGAAAAATACCTCATTTGCATATTTGCATGGGAAATCAATGGGCGCGACTGATGCGCCCAGCGAAAATAAGCGCTGACGATACTCTGGCGTCGGAACGTTCCGCCGGTCGCAAATGACCCGTTATTGGGCGCATCTAGTTTGGTGGGTACGGGCACATAGAAACGACGGCGCATCATCACAGTTACGCGGCGCATATCGAAATACTCCAGCGCAAGTGTTCCTGAATCTGGCCCATAGTGCCCACTGTCATACCCCCCACACTCCTCCCCTGTACATGGTGCCTGCTGTCATACACTTCTCTCCTGTACATACTGCCCACTGTCGTACCCTCCATGCTTCTCTCCTGTACATGATGCCCACTGTCATACCCTCCACATTTCTCTCCAGTACATTGTGCCTTTTGTCGTTCCCTTTGCACTCTTCTCCTGTACATAGTGCCCAATGTTAGACCCTCCACATTCCTCTCCCTCACCTGCACATACTCCCACATACTGTATATACCATCCGTACTCCTCCCCTATGTCGCTTACCCACAAAAACAGTTTTTTAAAATGATACTGAATACCCTCAATGTTACCAGCTCTAGAATGGACACACTTTTGTTAGTTCAACTAAAGGAAATCTCAGTTCTCATATTTGTTCTGTTACTAGAACTTATTTAATTTTGTGATTACTACTGTGATGTACAGAGGAACATAGGGGATCTCAGCTACTCTAAATATAGCACTTGTGAAAAAGTGTCCCTGAAAATATTTTTTAAATGTTGGCAACTATGCACTACCCAAGGGCCACTGGGTCAGTAGTGGGCCCCATTAGAGGTTTCTGGGATCCTGTGATATTAAAGCGGTAGTAAACTTTCCTGACATTACTACTTTTTAGAGGCCCTGGGGTAGGTTATGCCACAATGTACAAGTATGCACAGCATATTAGCACATTAGGGTACACTTAAATTTTCAGACTGGGCCCTCCATTGCTGCGCTGTGATTCTCACGCATTTATTTATTATTTATAAAAGGCCCCACCAAAATCCTCAGCACCAGGCCCATGATGTTCTTAATCTGGCCCTGGTCGCCTGCTGTGTATGTCTATTGACACTGCAAATTTTAAGATGAAAAATTAGTTTCACTTGCAAAGAACTTACACTACAGAATGTCAATATTAATTCTAAAGCCTTAAAGCAGCAAATTGGGGCAAAGAGGTGCACAACTATCTAACCTATGCAGAACTGAAATTATCATTGCAATTACCTCCTACTGTTAAAAGTCTGATGTTTATCCATCTAACTTATATTCCAATGGCGATTAGAAACTTTGGGTCATGAGAACTGTACTTATAAATCCAGATAAAATATTTAGGAGAGTATTAACTTTGAACTTAACTGGCAAATTCAAAGCTGTTCACAATTAATAATTAAAAGGTCAATTCTCCTTAATCAAGTTCTTTTGTCTGCATCTTCCTAAATACTTAATATATAATTAAAATAAGTCAAGCCAGAGCTGCCTGATGAAAGATTCAATTAGGTGAGGTTTACAATAACAAAACACAATTAACCACTTTCCCACCGCGCCATAGGCATTTTACTGCTATGGCGCGGTGGAGTTATCCTGGGACATCGTCGTGCACTTCCGCGATTGCGCGTCCCCTGGGACGCGCTCGTAGAAGTGTCCGTGCTCGCAGGGTCTTGAAGACCCGGCGCATCACGGATCACGTGATCCGGGCTGAAAGCGCCCGTTTACCACGTGATCACGCCGTCAAATGACGGCGCGATCACTTGTAAACAAATGACGCCGGTTCCTCCCTCTCCTCTCTGTACCGTTCGGTACAGTGTGAGAGGAGAGGGGGGGAGCGGGTGGCAGCAGCAGCGCTGTGGCTGGATCTGTGACAAATGCAGTCACAGATCCAACCATCCATCCCAGCTCAGCCATCCCTGCCCCAGTACTCTGCAATACCCCAGTACTCTGCAATACCCCAGTACCCTGCACAATACTCTGCAATACCCCAGTACCCTGCAATACCCCAGTACCCTGCAATACCCCAGTACACTGCACAATACTCTGCAATACCACAGTACTCTGCAATACCCAAGTACTCTGCACAATATTCTGCAATACCCCAGTACTCTGCAATACCCAGTACCATGAACAATACTCTGCAATACCCCAGCACTCTGCAATACCCCAGTACTCTGCAATACCCCAGTACCCTGCAATACCCCAATATCCTGCGCAATACTCTGCAATACCCCCGAAATTTGAAATTTCGAAAAATGAAAAATTCGAAAATGAAAAATTCGAAAATTGAAAAATTCGAAATTCAAAAATGCAAAATTTCGAAAATTAAAAATTAAAAAATGCAAAATTTCGAAAATGAAAAATTCGAAAATTCGAGAAATTTCGAAAATGAAAGATTCGACATTTCGAAAAATAAGAAATTCGAAAATTCGAATATTCGAAATTCGAAATTTGAAAATTCGAAAATGAAAAATTTGAATATGAAAAATTTGAATATTCGGAAAATAGAAAATTAATAATTCGAATTTTCGAAAAATGAAAAATTCGAAATTCGAAAATTCGGAATTCAAACATTTGAAAATTAAAAAATTCGAAAATTAAAAAAAAACTAAAAATGTTCGTATTTCCGGAAATTGGAATTTTCAAATGTTTTCAATTTTCGAATTCTCTAATTCGAATATTCGAATTATTTAATTTTCGAGTTTTCAAATTTTTCATGTTTGAAAATGAATGATTCGAAAAATAAAAAAATTGAAAATTGGGATAATCGAAATTTCGAAAAATGAAAACATTCGAAATTGTAAAATTGGAAATTCGAAAATTCGAAATTCGAAAAAAATTTTTTTTTCGAAAATTCAAATATTCGAAATCCGAAATGTGAAAATTCGAAAATGAAAAATTTGAATATGAAAAATTAGAATATTCGAAAAATAGAAAATTAATAATTCGAATTTTCGAAAAATTCGAAAATTAAAAAAATCGAAAATTAAAAAAAAAACTAAAAATGTTCGTATTTCCGAATTTCCGAAAATCCGAAATACTAAAATTCGAAAATTCAAAAATTCGGAAATACTAAAATTCGAAAATTCAAAAATTCGGAAATACTAAAATTCGAAAATACGAAAATTCTGAAATTCGAATTTTCGGAAATATGAAAATTCGGAAATTCGAATTTTCGGAAATACGAAAATTCGGAAATTCGAATTTAGTATTCGGAAATACTAAAATTCGAAACTATGAAAATTCGGAAATTCGAATTTTCGGAAATACGAAAATTCGGAAATTCGAATCTTCAGAAATACGAAAATTCGGAAATTCGTAAATTCGAATTTTCGGAAGTCCGAAAATTCGGAAATAAAATATTCTTTAATACGAAAATTCAGAAATTACGAATTTACGAATTTTCGTTAAAAAACGAATTAGAAACTAAACAAAATGCACATGTCTAGTGCTTCCTTGAAAGCCATAGTCCATAGACAAGAGGCCACCCTGCAGTCCCCTCCAAAAGCCCCTGTCCTGGTTCGGTCTGTCACATTCACCCCTATCCCAAGTAGACTAACCAGGTCCCAGACCTTAAACCTGGTCTGGACATGTGTTAACTGGGCAATGTGAACCCACATAGTCAGTCCACATGATCTCCATTCTTGGCAGCAGGGAATAGTTGTCATCAGTAGGTGTGGGTAGAGGACTCTCTCTCCAGCTGCCAGCACTTCAGCTGGGTGGTCTTTACTGTTCCGAGGCTCGGTCTGCTGCTGGGGGAGAGTGGCAGGCTGCCCCAGGCTTCCTGAAGCCATAGAGACACTGTAGGTGCTAGGCAAAGGCCAGCAGCGCTCTGCCCTGTTGCCAGTGCTTCTGCTAGGGACCCCACATCATCCACTCTGAATTAATGTTGGGAAGGGAGGCCAGCTTTCTTCACTCCCAGACTGTAGATCTGTCTCTGGGGAGGGATGATAGTGTCCTCCTCTCCCGAGTCCTTGCACTGCCGCTGTGGAGATGAGCTGGCTGTTCCATCTCCCGTACTCTCATCCAGCTTCCGGGATAACATTTCTCTGGTACTGTCTCCAGGTGCACAGATCTTTTCTGGGAAGGGAGGAAAACCACCTTCTCTCCCTGGTACTTTGCCTGCCGCTAGGAAGGGGGAATGGCTGCCTCCCCTCCCTGCATCTCTGACTTACGTTGGGGAAGAAGAACTGACACTTTCTCACACTGGGCCCCTCAGAACTGCCACAGGTTTGGGGCAGAGGTCTGTGGCTGTCAGGGACCATGAATCAGACTGAGACAGAAGTGCAGTAAAAATCACAATATATCATAAAATGTAAAAAAAAATATATAAATAGAGCAAACATAGTCAAAACATAGCCAGCATTTGGTAACCAGGACGGTAGTCAGAACAAGAGAAACAGGAGTGCAGAAATCAGCCAAGTCGGGTGCAGCAAACAGGATCAGGAACTAGAAGGGAAGTCAGCCTAGGGCAGTGTTTTTCAATTCCAGTCCTCAGGCCCCCCCAACAGGTCAGGTTTTCAGGATTTCCATTATTTTGCACAGGTGATTTGATCAGTTTCACTGCCTTAGTAATCACCACAGCCTTTTCATCTGAGGGAAATCCTGAAAACATGACCTGTTGGGGGGGCGTGAGGACTGGAATTGAGAAACACTGGCCTAGGGGAAGGGGACAGGACGGCACATTTGCACAGGTGATCTGTCACAGAGGAACAACATACCATCCCGATACCAGTCCAGTATTTTCCATTGTTTTACCTGATATAGAGCGGTGCACTAGCGCACCTAATCTATGCGAGTACCCCAGTTGGAGGGGTTTTTTGCTTTCGGTTTAATAAACCGTTAAAACTCTACTACACTATCAAGTCTTTATTTTTTGTTTTATCAAGGCTTTACTGTTCTACGTACTGATTAGAATGACAGATTTTATCGTTTTATTCCCCTCAACATAAGCTGTAGGGCATGGGTGCTCAACCTGTGGCTCTCCAGCTGTTGCTGAACTACAAGTCCCATCATGCCTCTGCCTTTGGGAGTCATGGTTGTAACTGTCATTGGCTTGCAATGCCTCATGGGACTTGTAGTTCCGCAACAGCTGGAGGGCCAAAGGTTGAGCACCCATGCTGTATGGTAATACAGGTATTTGAAAGGCAAGTCAGTGATCATGTGATCAAATAACTGTGCTGACTCCTTATTGTAGTGATGGATTTCACAGAAAAGGAGGGGGCATTAGCAGTAGTTGAGGGCAACTAACTTCTTTACCCCTGGGACATAAAAGAAGATGAAGGCTTGTGTTTTCCACTCAGTTACCTCCTGCACATCCTGTCCACTACATGGAAAAGGCAAGCATGCCCTGCCTTTAGATGGTTTGGCCTAACCACTGCTTTGTCTTGCCCTATTGCCTCCTCCTACCTGCCTAAATTAAATGGCAGCTGGAAAAAGTGGGATAAATTTATGATGCTTTGGTGCACGTTGCTTTACTACACAAATGATTAGCCCTTTGCAACTAAACAGCACCTATGTTTCTTGCTGACATAAAAGTAAGGTGGTCCTAAAATGTACAATTGTGTCTCGGTGAACACAAGGTGGGTACACAAGAATATCTAGCCCACAGCACTTCAAGCCACAGTCATTTAGCACAATATAGTACAGTAGCACCGTATAACTTCTAACTCTCCCTACACAGACAATAAGCTCCCCTAAACTACTCCAACACACACTGACCAAATGCTGTTTGGAAAGGGCTGGCAAATAACAAACCCCCATTATTGACCATTCTAACCCTGCTAAATGCAATTGTAGCCAATCCTTGGCTGACAATGGGAGCCAGCGGGATTTCTGGCGGATGGAGTCTTCCTCAGCAGCCAATTGGAGAGGGTTTTTCTCCCTGCTGGGCATGCTGGGGAGGGGTATATTTGGGACCTAGGTCAGGTCTTCGAGTTCTTCTTCACGTGTGCGGGGTACCAGACTCGGGTGCGGCATCCACCTTCAGGGTGTAAGCGCCCATGGACCCCGCCGGCGCAGCCCGCCTGGCTAGGTTCCTGGGCCTTCCTGAGTCTCGGTCGGAGACAAGAATCAAGGGGCCCCAGTGATTTACTGGGTCCACGAAGCTTAAGAGAGTCCGAGACGGGGATTCGGTGACCGGGATGCAGGCAGGTATGCTCTACTGCCGACCGGTGACTTATGCTGAGAAACTACTGGGAGGATTCCCTCTGTTCACACATTTAGTCTATCCAAATTAACTGGCCTGTGGCAGAGGCCTAGAGCCGGGCCTGTGAGAGAGACCCGTTCCTCCCAGCTAAGATTCGAGGTGGCGCCTCGGCTGCCAGTTCTGTGTGAGAGACACCTGTCTAGGGACACCTTACCCACTCAATCTTATAGGAGTGGCGACATGTGAAAGTTTGTGCTGCTAAGGGCTGATCTGCCTTGTGTATATCCAGGCCTGACATCAAAAGTTTCTCTTCTCTCATCAACCTATCCTTCCTTCACCAAAGTTGATGGTGGATGATGTTGGCCTGGAATTAAAGCACTGAGAAAATCTTTATTGACTGTGTGGACCTCCGTTTACTACTTAATTCTTCTGGTGCATCCCTAGACCAAGCTGGGGTAACTTAATTTGCCGATCCCAAATCAAATCAGCGGCTCCTTCGGGGGTAAGCGCTACACAATTGAAAGGCCCGAAAGGGGATTATATATATTTTTTTTATTTGGTAACCCACCATGTAGGGAATTTAAACCTCAACCCAGCTGATTATGTGAGAGCTATGCAGGCCTGATCAGACAGGTGATCACTCCATTTGGCAGTGCTGGCAAGGATTTATTGTGTTTTGCGTTATTGTCCTGTTACACAGCTTCTCTTTTAACCCCTAAACAGCAGAATGTAAATCAAGACATAAATATAACATTTTGTTTATTTAATCAAGTGATTTTTTCTTTGTAGTCTGCATTTTTTATTTATTTTTTATTTATTTTTTGCTATTAGTTAAATTGTCATTTTTTTCCGAGCTACAGTGCTTTTGTCACAGCAGTTCTCTTTCAAAATTTTGGATTAGCTATATTATTAGCTGTCTGCCAGTAAGAATATTTCACAGCCACCTGAGAAGCCAGTCACAAAAATATATTGAAAAATGAGCTGTGCGAAATGATGCATGGCTACCGGTGCAAGCTATGACTTGCACCGGAGACAGCTTAGCTGTTAAAAAGAACAATCTTCAGATGATTGGAGAAACCTTTTAAAATAATAATACACTGATAAGTACTTTAGGTGGATCATTTAGCACATATATAAATGTGTCTTGTGTAGGAATTGTGGTATTAAATTGTTTGGATTTGTGCCACCCTACTCTTTGCTTATTTAATACTTTTTGATTAAGGTATTTAAAAATGCAAAAGCAAGGATTTTGGGTAAACAGAATTGTGCATTAATAAGCTGGTAGCCAATGCTATTAACATAGATCATAACATTTAAAAGTGCATGGCTCACTTAACCTATTAAAATCACAAATCATATTCACAGGCCCTAATGCAATTTACATATTACTTTGTCATTCTGAGATTATTTTAACTCAAGGCCATAGAGTTTAACATAACAGGTTGCCATGGGAACAGAGGGCAGTCAGTCCTAGAGACACAGCACAAGTTGAAGACAGATAAATGCCTCTTGACCTATGTGAGCAGTCTATTTTCCCTGTTTCCCACAACAATGGCAAACGATTGATTACATTTCTTCTTTCAAATTCATGACTTTCTCTTCATCCAAAATATCACTTTAATTGACCATCTTACTTTAAGAGCTTTAAGATTATAAATCCTGTTTAGACTTTAAGTTAGGCTTTATGTCAAATATGATTTTTTTTTAAAGAATCCTGACTTATTAGAAGACTTTACATGTGTATGTTTTATATGTTATATTAGATAGAAGTGTGGAAATGTGAAACTAGGAATGAATGAAACAGCCTCCACAAGTCCAAGTTACAGTAGTGTCACTTTGATTTGGATGCTTAGAGATAATCATCCAGGCCACTATAACCTGTTTTTCTGCCATACGTGCTAGATTATTAAGACTAGTTCATGAGGCTCTCATCAGTTGAACAACCAATTGTATTAAGACACACAGCAAGTATAGCAAGACTTTAGTGGGCTCTTTCACACAGATAGCCAGGTAGTGGTAAAAACAGAAAGAAAAAAAGAATAGGCATCAGGAGGCAGCAGTAGTGCCTCCCAAATTCCTGCTGGCCACTGCTTCCCAAAGATTCCCAAAGCTGAAGCGGATGATGTGGAATTCCAGGGAGCCAGGGCTCTCTCCAGCAACAAGCTGAGGTGGTAAAGCTTTTACTCCCAGCTGAATCACTGGCAGCAGGGCAGGATGCTGCTGGCCGCTGCACACAACTGCAGCTTGAGCTGACATCGGGGGATGGGGCTGTGGTCTCCCCTCACAGCAACCCAGGATAAGAACTGGCAACAGAGCAGAGTGCCACAAGCCTCTGCTCTCAACTAACGGAAGGGGGAGTTCCTGGGGTAGTGGATGGGACTTCAGTCTTCACTGATACAACCCCAGAAAATGGTGCGGCACTGAGACAGGAGGATGTCAGCTTTGCTTTGCAAGCACCGGGGGATTTTCACCTACCATCAGTGGATGGGACTTCAGTCTCCACTGGTATACCCCAGGGATGTGGGGCAGTTGGCCCAGATCCCCAACAGTATGATGGACTGAGCCCAGTCACCCTGTCTTCTCTCCAGTGGCTGAAAGGACTCCAGGGAGAAGGGCCAGTCCAGGGCTCTCCCCAGCGGCAGGCATGTTCTCTGAGAGAGACAGAGGTTGGCTGGGTGAGTAATGCTCTGTTTGGAGCAATTTATTTGGGGTAAGGTATGGATACCAGCATTGCAGGACAGGAATTATGGACTAATTTTGGAGTCAACCCGTTTGGGGTTTCCTCCTGTGTCAGTCTCCCACCGAAAGGGGAGAGATGTAACGGAATGACCCGTGACGCCCAGTGACTTTTAAGGGATGGCGGGTACTCCTGTGCCAGCGTCACTGATGACTCTTGGGTCTAAGGTCACCCTGTGCCCCTTTTGGGCATATGGTGGCTGATAAATGATAATTCATGTTTTGCAGGAGATCTGGACATATTACAAGCTGTAAAGGTCAATGTTTCATTCAATGTGGGGACACATTCTTTTGAGGTGTTAATTGCGTCAGCTTTTAAGACCTTTCTTTGTCCATTGTGTAAGGCTGTTGAGATGCTAACTACTACTGTGGATTGAAACTGAGAGTCAGCCTGGCTCCTAGACCTTTAATTATGTATGCTAATACTGTTTTATGTGTGGAATGTGTCTTGTCAGCTGTAGTAATTAACTCCTGTAATTCTGGGCCTGAACGTCTGACATAGGAATGTGTATTCTGCAGGTGAATAGCTGTTGTCAGAGACGGGACGTCTGGGGGATAATTACCTCCTCTGAATATCATTATCTAAAATAATGTGATTGAAGTTCATTGTGTGATGTTAGGGGGTGGAGAGTTTCATTGTCCCTGTGAGTAACTGTGACATGTTTGTAACTGTATAAGAACCAGCTGAGTTTACCATTAAAGCGTTCATTCATTTGAAACCAGAGAGAACAGAGCTTGTCTCGTCTTAATTCTGAGGAATGGATCGTGTCTACATGGGTTGTCAGACAGTCGGCTAAGCTGTCGTGGTTGGGGCAATGGAATGGATATCGTAAATGGTGGTGACCGTTACATTCCCTACTCAGAAGAGTTTAAATACTAATCATTAAGTAAATTATAAACAATGTACAATCTAACAGGCAGAGCGAAGCTGCATCCCTTTAGAAGATGGAGCTCCCTCCTACCTCTTTAAGAGCATTATACATCCTAACCGCAGATCATATTATCAGGAAAAGGAAATAAATTCAAAGTCTTTCCAGAAAAGTTGTGGAACACTGCCACTTGGTGGCAGAGTCCTTGATCAGTTCGTGCACCACATTATACCAATAAGTATATCCTTTTTTTTCTTAACCAACAAAGTCCTCAAGGGCCTAATCTAACTGACTAAGTACTCATTCCCCCCAGAATCCAACACACCTCAGCAATGTGGGAAAAGGATAGTTCCTGAGAGGACTTCTTTAAAAGAGGAAAATGGGAAAAAACAGGGTATGACTCCAGACCAACGTGGTTACGGAGCCAGGAAACTCTGAACACGCACCCCTGGCCAGGAGGGCCACACAAAGCGGTGGTGGGACGACTGACCAGGGTGGACGATGACGACCCAGAACCTATGACGTCTGTACCTTAAATACCCATGCCCAGCATGCCCAGCGAGGCAATCAACCCTCACTGATTGGCCACTGAGAAAGAATACCCAACACACCTGGATCTGACTGCTGCCATACTTGGCCTGGGGTGGAACCGACACCCCAGACAACAATAGTGGTCATCTGCTGTACAGCCACGGCTGGAACAGAGGTCTAAATTTGAAAACAAAATAGGTCAGAGGTTACTAATCCTCGGCGTAACCCCTAAATTTAAGGCTGGGCCAGCAAAGAAAATAGCTGCCTGCTACACATGTAATTTACAACTTACAGTTTACAATGCAAAAAGTCAATAGTTGAACACACAGCACAATATATAGAGTGCAAAGGTTAGGAGTATTTAATATAGCCCCAGCTGATGGTCAGTGGTCAATAAAAAAGTCATATGGGAGAAAAAAAATGCGTCAGTGGTAGAAAAACATGCAATAATCTATTAATCTTGGCAGTCAGTGAACAGAAAAAATGGAGTTCACCCTGATCTATGTCATAGGAAGAATCCCCCCTAGCAGCATCTGCATCCACCTCCTCTTCACAGTGGATTAACCCCACCACCCCCTTGCCAGACATTGGCAGCGAGTGAGCTCCTATTCACACCAATGTGCATTGATGGACTGTGGTGCAGTGCAGGGACAAGGTAATCCAGCGCCCAGGGCAAACATGCCATGGGTTAAATGCTCATTAATGCCTAGTACACATGATGAGAACATTGGATGAACACAAGTGCATTTGGAGTGATTGCCTGATAATCTAATCAATAGTACACAGCTTTCAAGAGCTGATTATGACAGTTCATGTGAAAATATCACAAAATAAGCACAAATAAATTCTTGTAAGAAAGCAGTACGAATGATTTTCATGTAATTACTGTAGTATGGTATTTGCATGAAACATAAGATCTGTGCATGCTTGGAAATGAAAAAATACATAATTTCTAAAGTTGTATTCTGTCTAATGAGAATTTTTGTAACTTTAGTAACCTATTTGCTTTCCATATGAGACCAGCATGGAAAACAAATTGTCTAATATTCTCATTGTGTGTATGGGCCTTTTATTCTAAGAGCAGAGGATTAAGGTAAAACCACCTAAACTATAAGCATAGTTTTTTTTTTTTTTTTTTTCATTCAGCCACTATATATATATATATATATTCTTTATAATCACATTTATTTGCAAAAAGTTATTGTTACCTGCATAGTTGCTGCCTTGCCAAGCTAATTGAACGCGATACCAATACACTCTTTCAGTGCAGGGAACTGCAAACTTTCTGCTGGCCGGACAAAACTAATGCCGCGTACACACGACCATTTTTAATGGTCTAGAAAAAAATAAAAAAATTTCAACCAGATTATTGTTAAGCCTGCCTTGTCTACACACAATCGTGAACAAAAAATGCTCGAGCAAGGCGTGGTGACTAGTGTTGCTCACGAATATTCGCATTGCGAATATTCGCTACGAATATTGCATATTCGAGTATTCGCGAATAACTCGAATATTGCGGCGAATATTCGTATTTTTTCAAATGTATTTTTAAAACAGATCACATCCTAGTGATCTCCATCGATGTCTAAAAGCATTGCTGGTATGATTAAAGAGAGACCCTGGGCCGAGTAGCTGATGCGATTCTTTTATGTTGCCGAAAATTTGCATTGCGAATTTTCGGCAACATAAAAGAATCGCATCAGCTACTCGGCCCTTTTTTTGCATCAGAGCCAATCAGAATAACTCGAATATTCGGCAAAAGGAATATTGCGCGATATTCCTTTTGCCGAATATTCGAGTTATTCTGATTGGCTCTGATGCAAAAGAATGGCGGAGAAGATAATCGTGCAATATTCCTTTTGCCGAATATTCAAGTTATTCTGATTGGCTCTGATGCGCCCTTCTTTTGCATCAGAGAATAACCAATCAGAATAACTTGAATATTCGGCAAACGGAATATTGCGCGATTATCTTCTCCGCCCTTCTTTTGCATCAGAGCCAATCAGAATAACTCGAATATTCGGCAAAAGGAATATTGCGCGATATTCCTTTTGCCGAATATTCGAGTTATTCTGATTGGCTCTGATGCAAAAGAAGGGCGGAGAAGATAATCGCGCAATAGGAATATTGCGCGATTATCTTCTCCGCCCTTCTTTTGCCCCCTTATTCTCCTTTCTTTTAAGTAGAGTTAGTGTACAGTTAGTGTTTAGTGCATATTAGTTTAGTAATACAGGAAATGATCTCCGTTTATGAGAATTTGGCAATCATTTTCGCATTAGCGAAATTTTGCAAAAAATTTTTTGGATAAAATATCACGAATATTCGATATTAGCGAATATTCGCGAATATTCTTCTATATATTCGCGCAATATCGCGAAATCGAATATGGCGTATTCCGCTCAACACTAGTGGTGACGTACAACACGTACAACGGCACTATAAAGGGGAAGTATCATTTGGATGGCGTCACCCTTGGGGCTGCTTTTGCTGATTTTGTCGCCAATCCTTGGATGAATTCATGTCTGCTCTGAATTGCAATGAAGTCGGAATCAGCCTTTCATATGAGGCAAGCTTTTCGAATATCCATTTCCTGGATCTGGAGATCCAGGTTCAGGATAATCAGTTGACAACAAAAACTTATTTCAAAAGCACAGACCGTAATGGATATATTCCAACAGACAGTTGTCACCACCTCACTTGGCTTAAATCCGTACCACGGAGCCAATTGTTGCGGATAAGACGTAACTGTTCTAATATCCAAGATTTTCATATCCAAGCGCAAATTCTGAAGAATAGATTCTTGGATAAGGGCTATTCCAGCTATGAGGTTGACAGGGAGATAGACAGGATTAGAAGCATTGATCGCACTACATTAACAATGGAAAGACAAAAAGCGATCCAGGAACCAAGATTTAGGAACTCCTTTTTTACTACTTTTTCTGTTCAATATAGACAAATTAAGGATATCATTAACAAGCACTGGAGGATCTTGAAAGAAGATTGCATTCTGGGACCAGTACTTCCCACTAATGCAATGGTAATATACAGAGGAGCCACATCTCTCAAAAACCAGGTAGCACCTAACATTCCAGATCCCCCTGTTAAGCCCTCCTTTTTTCCCCTCTCAAAGGGTTTTCATCCCTGCAGGAGGTGTAAGGTGTGTGTCAATAACGTAAACGGGAGGAGGAAAACAATCAGCTTTAGATCCACCCACACAGGGATTGAGTTCCGGATGAAGCACTTCTCCACATGCGCTACGACACATATTGTGTACCTTATCACCTGCCCTTGTGGGAAACAGTACGTTGGTCGTACCATACGGAGCTTTTCCACAAGGGTAGGTGAACACATTGCGAAAATCAAGAAGGGTTACACAAAACACACTGTACCCAGACACTTTCTGGAAAAGCATAACAAGAAACTGGAGGGAACCAGTTTCCAAATAATAGATAAATTTGTACCTCATTGGAGAGGAGAGCCTAGTGTAAGAGGGGTATCTAAGCTGGAAGTATATTGGATCTTTCAACTCAAAAGTTACGTACCTTATGGTTTAAACGTGGAATGGGATGTGAACGCCTTCATCAACCAATCCTGATGAGGGACTCCCATAGATCAACGTTCACACCCAATACCCTTTTCATTTCTGCAACACTGTAGTGTAGATGGTACATATACATATGGTGCCAGTGTTCGCTTCCTGCGATTGATCTCACTCCAGGCGATCATCCCAGACGCCAAGGAGTGATGTATCAACAGTATGCAGTTGGCCATCATTGATAGCATATGGTTCCATACGCAATTTGCATTCATATAGTTTTTGATATTCTCCCCCTTCCGTGACTAATTGATAATTGATCACGTTCTAGACGGACACATATATGCACCATGTACCAATGTTATGTGTAAATATTATACAGGTATATGCATATAGGTTTTTGTACATTGTTTCTTTCTATGACATCATAATATAATCGGTCTAGATGGCATTTCATTTTATTTTGTATTCCCCGTCTTATCCCTCCATGAGACCGATATGGGCGTCTTTTTGCGACAGTTGGACATATTTGTCCTCCGTTATTTGAATGGTGTAAACCTAGAATGATCCTTGATTCCCGTGGAGCGCATGCTTCTTGCGAGTGGAACGCATGACGCCAGCATACTTCCGCACCATGTGATGTCTGCGCTATGGGAGCGGGACGTGCTGGTGCCTGGAACGCACTGAGGCGCATATCGGTGACGTCAGAACGTCACGTTGGTTGCGCGTACAGAGGCGGAGTTCAACCTGCCTGAACATGGAGCGCCCCAGTCTCTCTCTACCCACGAGAGTGAGTGAAGGGGATGTGACAGCACTACCTCGGTAGTGATTGGGTATACACTTGATATTCCCGCCCATATACTCCCATACTCCTGAAGTTCTTTAGCCCTCTTCCTCCTATGAGAGAAGAGAGGGGGTCAGCAACCACACCTCCATGTGAATGTTTGGGCTATGCAATACTGATCCCCGCCCATACACTTCCGGGATTTGGAATGCAAACACCACTCACGTGTTAGATTTGACACGCACGCCAGCTTTGATTGAGGTCTCATGGACGCGGATATTACGGGCCTATAAATGCAGGTAAGATGCATGTCACAGTTAGATACCCCAGTTGAAGTCTACATGAGACGAAACCGGTCGGGTCACTGACTTTCCAAGTCTTTACTGCATTTTTGTTTCCCCTTTGGGAATACCTCTGTCCACCCATCAAGGGATACAGGTTTTTTTCTTTTCACGTGTGGTTTTACACTTTATGTTTTAAGTGATCCCTGTCACATGTGTGATGTAGTGGAATTTTATTTATTTTTATTTTATTAAATTGGTGGTTTTAACACTATGAGGAGTCACGTTTCTTCTCTTTTCCCCTCCTATGCCTGGGAGTGAATGTATACCATCACGGAGTTATCATAACATCAAAAGCCATCCTTTGGTTCTCCGGATATCATCTCCACCTGGCACCACTGTTTGGATACATGATTAGGCAATCGGCCTTTACAAGCCCTGAAGACCCCCCACCGTATGGTGAGTTGAGGGTCCACCTGATCCGGTAAGGGTACCTATTTATATCTTTTCTGTTTGAGGATTGTATCTTGGATCTCCTACCCCATTTAAGCATCTCAGAAGAAGAATACATTCGTTACACCGTCTGGGTGTATGGACTGATATTCATTTGATTGATTGCTTCTACTCAATCACAGTGGACATTAGGATATATATGTTTTCACTTCATAATTTAACATTTATTGTTATTGATTGCACGGTCACCTTATGATTTATTGTTATTGACTGCATGGTCACGGACCTTTTATAGTGCCCTTCTCAATAGATTTGAAACACCTATATAGATTCATTGGGTTCTATACTGCAAGTGAGCACACTGATATTTTTTCACTTTGTGTGTTTTCTTAACGGGTTTATACACCCATTTAGTGCATATACACATTTATTACTTTTTGTTATATATTTTATTTTAATTAGTGATCACAAAGGGGGAGTGGTTTGAATCAGCCCCGGACTCTTAAGATCATCTGCTTGCTGTCCAATGTAGTCACCACCTGAGATTCACATTTAGGTCTTGTGAGCTTAATTCGGCACTGAACCTACAGGAGAGTCGCTTTATTAGGGCCCCCTGACAATTGCGCGGATCTCATCGTGCTTGATTGTAGACGTAGGTCATTTCCCTTGTAGATTCACATTTAGGTTTTGCTGTGTTTAAATGAACCTACGGGGAGTCCTTTTTTTAGGGCCCCCTATTGGCCTACACTTTATATTTATTTGCTGAGCTTTTGTGTTAATAAAAGTTTGGTGAGGTATTTGATACAGCGTCATAGTTACTGTTACATAGTTACATAGTAGTCAGGTTGAAAAAAGACACAAGTCCATCCAGTTCAACCATAAAAAAAATAAAAAATAAAACAAAGTAAAACACAGTACATCCTCCCATACACCCAACTCCACACCCACAGTTATCCAGAAAGGCAAAAAACCCCACAGAGCGATGATCCTATTTGCTACCGGAGGGGAAAAAATTCCTTCCTGATCCCCCGAAAGGCAATCGGATTACCGCGGATCAACTTTACCTTACAAAACTTTTCAGTTATATATGTGCATAGGAAAAATCCAGGCCTCTCTTAAAGCAATCTACTGAGCTGGCCAGAACCACCTCTGAGGGAGTCTGTTCCACATTTTAAGCTCTTACTGTGAAAAACCTTTCCGTATTTGGATGAAATCTTTTTCCTCCAGACGTAAAGAGTGCCCCTTTCCTAGTGTTGCCTTAAAGTGAATAATCAACACAAGTTCACTATATGGACCTCTTATGTATTTTACATGTTGACATCCCCCTTATTCTTTTTCAAGAGTAATAAATTCAGTTCCTCTAATCTTTCCTCATAGCTGAGCTCCTCCATGCCTCTTAGTTTGGTTGCCCTTCTCTGCACTTTTCCATCTGATATCCTTTTTGAGAACTGGTTTGCGCAACTGGAAGCATATTCCAGATAGCGTTTACAAAATTTGTACAGGGGCAAAATGATATCTCTATCTCTGGGTCCATACCTCTCTTAATACAAGAAAGGACTTTGTCGCTTTGGAAACCGCAGCTTGCATTGCATGCCATTATTAGCTTTGATCAACTAAAACACCCAGATCCTTTCCACTACAGATTCCCCAGTTTACTCCCCCTAGCAGTATGATGGCGGCATGAATATCTTAGCCCCCAAGTGCATAACTTTACATTTATCAACATTAAACCTCATTGCCACTTAGTCGCCCAATTAGACAGAGCATTGAGGTTGGCTTGTAAATTGGAGACATCCTGCAAGGACATTATTCCATGCATAGCTTGGTGATCTGCAAAAACAGAAATGTTCTTTTGATCTCAGACCCAATATCATTTATAAATATATTGAAAAGTAAGGGACCCAACACTGAAACTTGGGGACACCGCATAACCTTGGACCATTGAGTAAGAATCATTAACCACAACTCTGAATCTGTCTTTCAGCAGTTTTTATCCATTTACAAAGATATATCTAATCCTGTAGACCTTACCTTACACATGAGCCGTGTGTGGGGAACTGTATCAAACGCTTTTGCAAAATCCAAAACCACGTCCATGCACGCCTCTTCCAGAGTTTTACTTACCTCTTCTAAAAAGAAATAGGTTTGTCTGACAACTTCTGTCTTTCATGAATCCATGCTGTCTGCTGCTTAAATAGTTTGTTTCCAGCAAGAACTCATCCAGTGGTCTTTTATTAAACGTTCCAGTATCTTCCCAACTATAGGTTAAACTAACAGGTCTATAGTTACTAGGTAAAGACTTTGTTCCTTTTTAAATATGGGCACCACATTGGCTTTTGCCAATCCAGTGTACTATTCCTGTCATTAATGAGTCCCTAAATATTAGATACAGTGCTTTGAAATTTCAGAGCTAATTCTGTAGGATCCGTGGGTGGGCCATCTGGTCCAGGGCTTTATCCACCTTATTCTAGGGTCTAAATATTTCTGGACCATATCTTTTGACATTGTGATCTTGGGGCTGTGTCACTCCCACCCCCTATTCGACATGAGCTCCCCCATTCTCCATTGTATACACAACTGAAGAAAGCATTTAATAAATTTGCCTTCTCTATGTCCTCAGTCACCCACTCTAGATTATTTTTAAAGGGCCTACATGCTCGCTGACCTTTTTACTATTAATATATTTAAAGAATTTTTTGGGGTTTGTCCTACTATCTTTTGCAATCTGTCGTTCATTTTGAATTTTTGATCCTTGATTTCCTTTTTACATATTCTATTATATTCTTTGTAACATTTAAACGACACTGTGTTTTCATTTTTATATTTTTTAAAACATTTTCTTATTGTTTATACTTTTTTAACTTTGCTGAGCCCATAGGTTTTTCTTTAGCCTTTTAAACTTATTGCTCATGGGAATATACTTTAGTGAGGTTCCAAAGAGCTTTTTGAAGAATTCCCATTTCGTTCTGTGTTCATCGGTGCCAATATTCCCTCCCGTCCAAGCCCTGGAGGCGTCCTCATCTTTGAAAATTTGCTCTCTTGAAATTAAGTGTTTTTATCTTTCCTGTATGTATTTCTTGCTTATAGTTTACATTAAACGAAATCATGTTATGATCACTGCACCCAGGTGTTCCTTTACGAACATTAGTAATGAGCTCTCATGGTTTGAGATTACCAGGTCCAACGAGCATCATTCCTAGTTGGGGCCTCAATAAACTGGACCATAAAATTGTCCTGCAATACGTTTAAAAATTTTTGCCCTTTAACTGTCCCGAAATTCCATTATTCCGTCAATTTCTGGGTAGTTAAAATCCCCCATTATTATCACCGTCCCGCCCTTGCGGCCTTTCCATCTGTGCAGGAGCGAGTCTCCACCCCCATTAACATTGGGTGGTCTATAACAAACTCCAATGATTAGCTTTGAACTAGGCGCACATCGATGCAGTTCCACCCATAAGCTTCAACTTCATCACACTCTCCATCAACCAGTCCTCTTTACGCTTGCTTTAAGGTCACTCTCATAGAGCAGACCCCTCCACCTTTCCTTTTTACCCTGTCTTTCCGAAAGAGAGCATAGCCAGGAATATTAATAGCCCAGTCATGGGAGGATTGAAGCAAGTTTCGCAATACCGATTACATAAGCTTCCTCTGCACCAGGCTTCCAACTCACCTGTTTTGCTTGGAAGGTCGGCATTGGTGAACAAACACTTAAATGTATTGTTACATTTTTCGCTGGCGTTTTTCATAGTGATCACATTTTTAGTAGTGCAAATGGCACTATAATTTCCAATGGCTGTTTGCAACATGGGAACTTTTTGTCACCTGCCATACCCCACCTCCATCTATCCCCATTCCACTCTCCATTAATGTCTGACCCCTAACTGACCTGTGTGCCCGATGTAATTCACGTTCACCCTCCCCCCTCAAGTCTAGTTTGTCTAGTGACAAATGTGCTATCTCCACACTACACTAGTCACTTGTTCTACATTTGTAGAAATTACAGAATTGAACACAGGACTAATCACTAACCTTGGTGTTTGGTCACTATCACCTACCCTTTGTGGACACCATTGGATGGGGGACACTCACTATTTTTGATACACATATGGTTAACAGTAACAATTAACATTAAAGTGGTAACCTATCTGCTCCCGCATCACGTGGGTTCAGGGAATCCTCACCTATGGATTAACCCCTATCTACAAGTTGCCCAACATTGGTATACTTTAAGCACTATATCACAATTAATATAGCACCACCCACAGGTCAAGCACCACAGATCCATCAAGCAGCGCCATTCCCCCTATCACTATTTAATATCTGACTGGTCTCTTCGGAGATCCCTAGGGAGGCAGCAGCTAAACCACAGGTCCTAAGCGCGGATTCCTCCTTCCAATTTAAATGTGCTATCTCCATTGCGAACTCTAGTTTTATCAGAACAAGCGATCCCGTCTAATAACTTGCTTCGGAGCATGCGTGTTTTTTTCACATCGTTAAAGCCTACACACGACCATTTTTTACAACTAATTTCTTTAACTTGTTCTAAATTTTTAATTAAAAGGTTTTTATTGAAAAATGTTCATAACAGAGATAGAAAGGACAATGATAAGTAATGTTACAAGGCCTATTCCATCCACAATGCAGAACAGGTAAAGTGTACACTCATATGGCCTGTTAATATGGCAAACATAACCTCCCATCTATATCAACAGTGAAGCTACAGGTGTATATCTAACCGAGTGAGCGCTAAAAGAGTGCTCAGGGTTGTACAATAATGCCACGTAGAGTGGCTCCCTGCCCCCCAGCCGCCCCTGAAGGGAACACACTGCGTCCCAGGGACCAGGGCTCCAGAGCCCACGCCGCAACAGATCGCAGTGCTTCACCGACCTGTGGGAGGCAGTCTGCCCATCCCAGAGCGAACAGTAAATGTCAGAACATGTCACTAAACTTAGCCATAAACCCAATCTCAAAATATAACACCAAGGGAGGTGTCAGAAGGGAAAAAGAAAGAGAAACATGGTAAAGAGGAGAGGGGGAGAAGGACAGAGAGCTGCCGTCAAGAAGGGATTGGAGTAAGCCCTTCTCCAGTCCGTACACCAGGTATGAGAGACACATTGCAGTATGTAGCCCAGGGTTCCCAAGTGGATCTAAATTGTTCTGATTTATCCGCCCATTTAGCTACTATTTGCTCCTGTGACATAATCCAGGAGACTTTTCTCCTAAAAACCAGGAAGGAGACCGAAGGTTTCTTCCATGATTTGGCTATGGTCATTTTGGCCCCCAATACAATGAAATGTGTTAAGACCTGGGATTGTTTAGGAAGGCCAGGGATACAGTGGTTTAGCAACGCAATATTCGGCTGAGGGGGCATCCCTATCCCCAGTAGGGACCCAATGGTGCGAAAAACCCTTTTCTAGAAGGATCTAATGCGGGGGCAGGACCATCACGTGTGTAACATGGATCCCTCCAGTTCGCAACCTCTAAAACATAGTGGAGAGGACCCTGCGAACATTCTCGACAGCCTGGAGGGAACATAGTACCACCTCATCATAAGTTTAAGACTAGCTTCTATGAGACTTATATTAAGAATACCTTTATATGCCCGGTTTGATGCGCTGTGCCATGTCGCAGTGCTCCATGAAGTGTTCAGGTCCTCCTCCCAGGTCAAAGCATAGGATGGCTTATCAGGCTTAGACATTAAAGCAGCATACACCAATGAGAACCCACCTCTCTGATCCTTTGAGTTAGCGCACCATTGTTTGTAGGGAGTTATATTTGGGGGCACCGATTTATCTGTCCAAATGGAGTGTAGGAAATGTGAAATTTGAGAGAACCTAAAGATTTCATCGTTGGGCATGGTCAAATGTTTCCTACAGTGCAAAAGGGAAAGCGGGCCTGCTGGGGAAAGAAAGTGTCCGATCCTGTATAGACCTTTATCCGTCCACCATTTAAAGGCCCTTATATCCAACCCAGGGGGGAAGTCGGGGTTATGAAACAAATGCGTTAGCGGCTTCAGGGGGAGATCAGGGTGTGAAGAGAGAATAGTTTGGAGCTAAGGGCTACGGAATGGGATAGCATGGGAGATAGAATTGCTGGTCTGTGCTTGGGATCGCACCCCATAATGTAGTCAATGGTGTTCAGTGTGATAGATTGTCGTTCCATAGCAAGCCAGTCAGGTTTAGGGCCCCGGAAGAAAACCGTTGACATTTGTGTTAGCTGAGCCGCCTGGTAGTACCCCCATAGGCTAGGAAGTCCCAACCCACCCTGTACCTTTAAGCAAAACAGTATGCCCGAGGGACATCTATACCCCTTTTTTCCCCCAGATAAAGCGGACGATTTCCGATTGGAATTTACTGAGGAAGCATTTTTTTTTACCAGGATTGGGAGAGCTCGGAATAAATACAGTAGACATGGCAGAAGGGTCATTTTGACCGCATGTACTCGGCCCAACCAGGACAGTCCACATTTGGCCCATTTCCCGATGTCTCCTTTAAATCTGCGGATCATGGGGGGATAGTTAGCCTTAAAGAGGCCCGTAATATTGGGTGTTAAGTTTATGCCTAGATATAGAATTTGCGAGGGCGCCCAATGGGAGGTAAAGTCCAATGGGAGGTAAAGTTATCTGAAAGCTGTTTGGAGCAGGACAAGGGGGACGGAAATATTCATAGCCAGGGTTTACCCAAATGAACTCGTAAAACCGAAGTCTCACTGAAAACCCTTAGAGTCTTGAGAATAATTGGGGTGGATATTAGGGGAGATGTCACGAAAAGCAAAAGGTCATCCGTGTAAAGTGCACATTTGTGTTCCTGTGGCCCACACATTAGTCCTTTTATATCAGGATTCAATCTCAGAGCAACCGCCAGCGTCTCAATGGCCATTGCAAAGAGGAGAGGGGAGAGTGGGCACCCCTGCCTGGTTCCCCTGCCTATGGGGAAGGATTCGGAGTATCTACCCGTCAGGCGTACCTGTGCTGAGGGGCTTGAGTAAAGTGACCTAATGAGGTTAAGGAAGTTAGGGCCGAACCCCCACCTTTCCAATACACCCGTGAGGTAATTCCAGTCTATGGAATCAAAGGCCTTATGTAGGTCTATAGACAGCAGGAACCCCTTCTGTGGCAAACCCCCATCTCAACGCGAAGTAAGAAGGGAGATAACATCAATAGCCCGTCTGATCTGATCCGTCTACCAGGAATGAAGTCCTACTGATCCTTGTGAACATATGAGGATATGAAATTGGATAATCTATTCGCCAATATTTTTGTCATAATTTTAATGTCATTGTTAATCAGGGAGATGGGGCGATAATTGCACACCTCGCTAGGGTCCTTATCCGGTTTCGGAATGACCGAGATATTAGCTGAGTTTAGGTCTGCCCCGAGAAGGGCTCCATTCCTGAGAGATTTGAACAGTCGAGTCAAGTGAGGGGCCAGACACGGTCCAAATTTCTTATAGTAACAGGTGGAGAAGCCGTCCGGTCCCAGGGAGGAGCCGAGTTTGAGTCCTTTAATGGTCGTCAACACCTCCTCTTGAGTAATAAAAAACAGAATGCGCTACAAAGGTAAAAGATCAAACTAGGTAAGAACATATTAGTGTCCAAAAAGTTTGTCCATTTCTGAAGATAAACAACAGTCTTTATAATGAAAAAAGTGAAATCGATACACCAGTGGAATAAACGTGTGAACACATGTATGAGTGACTTTCTGATAAGGAGTGCTGATAGGAGATCCGTCACCGTGAAGATCTGCTTACCAGATATCCGGTGGTCTCTTACTTAAAAGAAGACCCAAAAGAGCGTATAGTTAGTAACTGGTGTGTTGAAATTTGGACCAGGTCAGATGTCAATCCCCATTTTGCATCAGTGGAGTAAGGAACTTGAAAGGCAGTTGACATGGAGGGACATAAGAGAGGCCAGAGATAGTGTAATACCGTAGGTTGCAATTTATAAAAAAAAAGACAAAAACTCACAGTTTTACACCTATCTAGTAGATAGGTAGGTTATTACCCCAGATGGAAGTGCTGCTGAAACCAAGTTGTTCCCTGGGCCCTAATAGATTTTATAGCGATGAAAGAGCTTCGATTAGGCTTGAACAGCTTTATACAGAGAAGCAGTCATGTTGTCCAGCTGGGCACTCCTCTTGAGTGAAAGGGGAATCCATGAGATCCCTATGCTCCACAGATAGAGACGGTAATGGGAGATCGTCCAAGAATTCCCTCCCTGTCTTGCTGGGGGGGGGGGGGTACAGGCCGATTGGTACAGGTCCGAATAGAATCGCATGAAAGCGTCCATTATTTTATTTGGGTTCTCTGTCAGTTCCCCTGTGGCTGTCCGGATTTTAGGGAAAGCTAGTGAACGCTGTTTGGGACTCAACTTGGTGGCCAAACGGGAGCCCATCCTGTCAGTTTGGGAGTAAAACCTGGCCCCCGTCCACCGAAGGTGTGGTTCGGCCGCAGTCGTCAGGGAGTGGTTAAGGAGTGCACAGTCCAGTCGGGCGAGTGAGTCGGTCGTGGGCTGGTGTTTGTGGGTTTTTTTTAACGTGCAAAATTCCTCTATAAGTTTGAGAGTGTCTGCCCTGTGCTCCGCTCTAAGTTTAGCCGCTAACTGAATCACTTTTCCCTGATGACCGTCTTGTGTGCTGCCCAGACCACGGAAGGGGACACCTCGCTCGTCGCATTGATGAGGAAGTATTCCTTAATGGCCTCCACTATTAGGGTGCATTGGGTCGGGTCGCTCAAAAGTGACTCTCTAAGACGCCAGCAAGGCAAGTGTCTAGAACAGTGGTCTCACTGACACCACTAATGGGACACTATTCCTCCCTATGATACCAGCAATGGGGCACTATTCCTCCCCCTAATACCAGATGTTTACTCCCACTGATGCCAGCAAAATGTTCACTCCCGCTGGCTAAAATCTGGCCCTCCAAGAGTCTAAAGGACAATAAACCGGCCCTTTGTTTAGAATGTTTGAAGACCCCTGGTCTAGAACCTAATGGCCTCCGGATTAACATTATGACCATAGAGTGGTCTGAAAGAGGGGAATCTACAATCCTAGAGTTACATAAAAGCGGAATTGTTGAGGCATGGGTGAATATGTGGTCTATCCTGGCATAGGAATTGTGGGGGGCGGAAAAATGGGTGTAGTCCTTTGCGCGTGGGTTGGCTTCCCGCCATACATCTATCAACCCTAGTTTAGCTATCTTTGAACTATGTTTGGAAGGAGCGTTTAGGTTTAGACTTGCCGTCCGCCGATTTATTAAGTGAAAAATCAAAATCCATGTTTGAGTCCCCCCCCCCACGAAGACAGAGCCCTTAAAGTGGGGTTTTAGTTTGCGTAAAAGAGACTCAAATAAGTCTTTCTGTCCCTTATTAGGAGTGTAGTAAGAGACAAAGGTATACATTTCCCCATCTATGTGATGGATGTAGCAACCCTGGGGGTCGACTATTGTTTCCGCCAGGGAGAGGTTAATGTGTCTAGCGAAACAAATGGCCACCCCCTTGGTCTTGTTATCCGCCGAGGCTAGAAAAAATTGGGGATAGTGTTGGTGCAGGAATGTGGGCCTGTAAGAGGATGGGAAATGTGTCTCCTGGAGTAGAAGGACATCCGCGTGCATAGAGTGGTATAGTTGAAGAAGTTCCCTGCATTTGACGGGAGAATTCAGGCCCTGCGCGTTATGGGAGATGAGTTTGAGGGACGGTGTGGGGGAATGTGTGTCAGTCATGGATCAGAGGTGTGGGAACTATACCAAACCAGAGCAGCCTACCTTTCTCCTGTGAAATAACCATCCAGAAAACCTTGACTCCGGGACCTGGGACAGAGGACTGGAACCCACCATGCGGCCTAGCGAGATTCCAAGTGAAATGGGAGGAGAGATGAGACAAAAGGAAGGAAAAAGGGAAGAAAGGAAGAGAAGTCAACATAGAGAATGAGTAACCACAACAAATCAAAAAAAGGCAAAAAAATAAAAACACAGTACATAATCTGAACCCGGGGGTCCCCTGACCCCCCCCCCACCTCGGTGTGATGTGGGCAAGCCTGCCCCCACCCCAAAAACTTTAGAGAACTGAATGGTCCCTAATTCCGGAAGACCAGAAACAGATCTGATAGCACCGACGGTGCTCTCGACCCAAAAGAGGCGCACTGAATACACCACAGCCCCGTCACCTCCAAAACATAACTTAGGGCTAACTAAGAGCCTATGATACCCAAAAAACTGAACTCCCCGGCCTAGTAGGCAAAACCCATAAAGGGTAACAAACATACCAGAAAAATGTAACCCCCCTGAAGCAGACCCACCCTGATCCATAGTGTTCCCCTAGACTGCTAGTGTAATACAAGTATGCATGGAAATAAACCCCAACCGAATATGACCATGAAACAAAGGTTCCCCCTGGAGCAGGCCGGCTCCAACCACCCCCACTCCTCCCTTCCATGAGTCCAAAGCAACGGTCCCAGATCCAAGGGATATAGAACAAAACAAAAATTCTCACTGCTAATTAAAGGTAAAAAGGGATAATAAAAAAGGAAAAATGGGAGGCAGGGGCCCCACATTTCACTCAGGGAGGGGGAGGCCCTCCAGGGCCAGAACCCTGGCATGACAGAAGTACTGCAGAGTCCAAGTTTCAGGTTTGAGAGTTGTCTTTGGAACGCTTGTGGTTTTGTGTCAGCCAGGACTGCTGCAGCGGGCTTGCAGACGAAGGTCTCTACGCGGAAGCGGGGGTCCCCCTTCCAAAGGATGAAAAGCCAAAGCTTTTGTTCCTGTAGGAGAAATTTACATGGAGTGGGAAGGACCATATGTATGCGATTTCTTAATCCATAAGGACTTGCAGCAAAGGTTTAAGGGCTCGCCGCTTTTGTACTGTGTAGGGAGACAAGTCAGCAAAGATTTGAATTCTGTGGCCGTTTAACATAAGATTGGCCAAGCGCCTAGCCATTTTCATCACCTCCTCTTTGACCGCATAGTAGTGCGGTTTCACAATGATGTCTCTGGGCGGGCCATCCGATAGGGGCGCTTGCAAGGCCCTGTGAGCCCTGTCGAACTCCGGACGGTGATCAGCAATATCAGGGATGAGGCTTTTAATGAGAGATTTTACCGCCACTTGTACCTTCTTGTCCGATTCCGGGACCCCCCGTACTCTAAAGTTATAGCGTCTCAATCAGTTCTCCAAGTCGTCGATCTTAGCAAACGCTGTCTCCAATTGATCCTGAACCTCTTGCAACCTGGTGGTATTCTGATTAATCCGTACCACCGCCTGGTCCGCCTTCTGTTCAAAAGTGTCCATTCTCATCCCCAAATGCAGCAGATCTGCATGTATGGATGAAGTAATCTGTGCTGCGTTTAATGCCAGGCTCTTGGACAGCATTTGTGAGAAAGCAACCATCATAGAGAGAAAGTCTGTGGGGACAGGGGCCTCCTCCTGCGCCTCACACACAGAGAGCAGCATGCCTGTGTGTGGGTCTGTCATGGGGGTAGAGGGGAATCCAGCCCCCATCCTGCCCAGCAGGGATTCAGTAGAGGCAGGGGAAGCTGCTGCAGCCAAAGGGGGAAAATCAGTACCTGGCGACTGTGGGGGGTGCAGGTCCTGGTCTGCAATCGAGTCCCCAGGCTGGTCCGATGTATGTAGGCCTCATGGAGCCACCATCTTAGCATAGCTGAGGGGATCTGGAGTCTCCGCCATCTGGGCTGACAAATTCCTCCGGGCAGGGCGGTAATGTCACCTCCCTGGGACCGGGGAGCTTCCCCTACTCGTTAGACCCGATAAGGATGGTGTGGGGGTGTTCAGTCAGCTCCGGTGGATGTTTTCAGGCCGCGGTGGAGCGGAGCTTTAGATGCCGGCGGCCAAATACGGAAGCTCCGCGCATGCGCTCTCTGTTCTAAATTTTTAATGCCCATTTTTAACGTTGCGAAAAATGCTCTTGAGCATACACACAATCGTTTTTAATGACATTTAAAAAAAAAATGAAAAATGGTCGTGTGTACGTGGCATAACACTTCAAAACTGCTGCCAATTTCCATTAAAAAAATGCAGTAGTATTTAGTGGGCCAAATTTTTCTGTTCTTGACCACAAAGCTTACACAAGCTAAACGGCTGAGTTGAGTTGTAGAGTTGCCAGTGACATTATTTGTAACAATATCTTAGACATTTTGCAAAACTAACAGACCAGAAATATATACTATTACAGCAACGCTGACCTCTTTATTATTTAAAGTGTGTTTAATAGTTAGAAACACCTAGAAATAAACAAAAACTTATTTACTAGGTTTTTTATCCTGCATTCTTTATCTTTACATTCATAACTGCTGTACATTTTTTAGGTTGATCACTGCTCAGCACACTATATATACATGGGGAAAATGTTAGATCACTGGCTTTATTACTGTGTTAAGCTGTTCAATAAACATGTTAGTGTCAGTACAGTACTAATTGTGTCTACATGGAAGTTTCTGGCCATGTCAAGGTGGATGGTCCCGTAATGGTGACAGCTTCCTCTCTACCTCTGACCACAACAGGTTCCCCGGCCGGGGGAACCGTCACCTCTTGTTGGACTACAAGCACACGGTCCCAACCCAACGCTGGTCTCCTGCTTCTGCATAGGCCCCAGACAGCCTAGCAGCCAGATGTACCTGGGATAGGCCCAATGCTAACGGCCTAGCAGCCCGGGGGCAACTTAACACACGTCCACCGACAGCCAAGTGGCACAGAACCCCTATCACCCGACTCCACCCAAATAAATAGGCACTCCCAGCAGGCCAAGGGACCCACGAAAATCCCTGCCAATTGGCTGAGACACCCCTTTATTCATAATCTGTCCTTGCTATGCCCTGGTCTTATCCAATGTCACCAGCTACCAGGCAACCTAGTGACAGAAAAGAGACGTGCAGCAATTCCAGAATTAGGGGGAAATCAATTGATCTCCTAACAATTGGCCAAGGCAACTATCGCCTGGCAACTAAATTTACTGGCAGCCCTGCCTAAACATCAGGGTGATACATCTGTACTTTCAATTTTTTTTATGAACAAATAAGAAAATGTGCATGCATTGCAGACATGTATTGAATTTGATATACACCTTAAGCTAAAAGCATTGCATCTAGCAACTGTTCCTTGAGCTTGCAATCAGGGCCGATCCTAGGCAGGGTGCACAGGGTGCATTGCACCCAGGCACCTACAGAGGTGTGAACAGCTTGCAACAGCACCGATCCCAGTGTGGGGCAGCATCCTGCCATCTGTGTGCATCTGCACCCAGGCACCTGTTAGGACACTGAAGGCTTTGCAGTCCTGTCTAAGCAGAAGCCTTTCTGCTTACAAGTCTGTGCTTCTCACATCCTGTATTGACAGAGTTTGTGACTTCAGTTATCTAGATCTCTGTGGTTGATTTAAGTGTATCCTCAGGAGAAGACTGAAGTGAAAGCAGCCAGGGTTAATGAAGACTCAACTTGGTGCACATCGAAAGTCGTCGATGAAGGGCGAGTGATTTTGCTATAAAACACGGCCATGTGGGACCGCGATGGACTGCTTCGCTCAATGTAAGGACCTCCTTAACATTATGACCCTGATCCCATAAGCCTGTGATTGCAATTGTAAGTATGCCTTAGCAATAATTTACTTCAAAACATCACTTATTCACCATGCCAAACTACAGTTAATTAGTCTCATACATTTCACAACATTTCACCAAAGTCAGATGTGTGCCAGCAAGTAGTCTTGACTTGGGAGAGGAGTGGCCTGATTCACAGAGAGGAGTGGCTGTACATAATCTATCAGTTGTAAGTGCTGCTTTCTGACTCCCCTCTACTGAGCTTCTAATCTAAGCTGAACTAAGGCGGCTTTCTGACATTAACTCTGCCTGCTTATCTGCACTGAAAGGCACGGGAATATAACACACAAGGACTGCACAGAACTGACAGGCTGTTTCACACAGCCAACTGCTCTTGCTGAATTGATCATCCTGTGACTCTGTAGAAACTTGTTTTCACTGTTTTGAAAACTTCTAGCTCTTTCGCAACCTCTATTACAAGAAGCTGAAAGATCTGTAGATTTATCTTCAGCCTTTCCAGAACCCTATCAACATTAAGCTAAAATTATCTTACTGATTGTCTGAAGGTGTGAACTTTTCCATTGCCCATTCAAATTGTTTCTCTTGAAGCAAGAGCTATGCAGAATGAACATGTTTTTTGTAGGTTTTTGCTGGGGAGATTTCCACTTCCTGGGACAATTGTCACGGTGACAGAAAGTGAGGGTAAATCTCTTCAACAAGGACAAAGATCATTTTTAGCAATGTGAGTAAATGACCAGGATCCTTTTTCTGCTAATCTCAGAAAGTTAGAGAAAAAATATAGACATTTGAGAATCATTCACAAAAGTGTACTGGCCCTAATTTGACAGCCAGGAGGGTGCATTTCCCCAAATGCACATTGTCTCTGTTCGAGGGCATGCACCTGCATGACTCTCAGTTTGGGACCAGCAGCTGTGCCTGCTCAGCCACTGTATCCCACACATGAATGCGACTACCTGCATGCAGAAGCATTGGAACACCTGTGAATCTTCCTCAATAAAAGTTTTATTGTTTCACAGAGAAAATATAATTTAACATAACATGCATAGTAAAAATGGAGACATATAATGAGTGGAATGTCAAACAAGTCATACATTAGATAAGTATCAAGTCAAATATGCCCCATGAACTATACTGCAACAGAACTTTATCACGTTAGGAAACCTTTTTGTGCCGGGGATCATGTGGGACTCCAACGTACACCAAACACCCCTAAAGGGAACACACTGTGTCCGATGAGGAGCCAAGCCCCAACCCCCCCCCCCCTGCGACCTATACCCTCCCAAAGGAGGCTCTCGGAGACAAGGGAATTAATCCTTGACCTCCTGGGATATCATGTTTTGGAGATATTCCAGAGAAACAAAAAAAGTAGGCTAGGAGCAGAAGCTCTGTTATTCTGAATTCCTTTACAAACTCTTAAACATGCGTAAATACAGTACCTGCCGCCGAGAATGTGTTTTTAGCACGACAGCATCTGATTCTGTATCTGATTCTCGGCGACAGGGTGCCGACATCTCGGACTCGCTGGAATAGTAAAAGCACATTCCAGCGAGCGCGTCATAGAAGCGACGGGGATCCGACTTGGATTCCCGCCAATTCTACACGTGGGCGGCAATTGGTATGAATCCTGAGGGGGAACTCCCCGCCGGATTTTAAATAAAAATCCGGCATGGGTTCCCCCCTCAGGAGCATACCGGGCCCTTAGGTCTGGTATGGGTTGTAAGGAGACCCCCCTACGCGAAAAAACGGCGTGGGGTCCCCCCACAATTCATACCAGACCCGTATCCAAAGCATGCCGCCCGGCCGGCCGGTCAGGAAAGTAGTGGGGGCGAGCGAGCGCCCCCCTCCTGAGCCGTACCAGGCAGCATGCCCTCAACATGGGGGGGGTCAGGTGCTCTGGGGCAGGGGGGCGCACTGCGGCCCCCCTACCCCAGAGCACCCTGTCCCCATGTTGATGAGGACAGGGCCCCTTCCCGACAACCCTGGCCGTTGGTTGTCTGGGTATGCGGGCGGGAGGCTTATCGGAATCTGGGAGCCCCCTTTCATAAAGGGGCCCCCAGATACCGTCCCCCACCCTAAGTGAATGAGTATGGAAGACAGAAGAAGAAGCAAGAAGAAGCCAGAAGCCGACAGAAGCACACCACCCCCCGCTGAAGACGTCGGAGGAAGCCCGCCGGGGGGGTGGGCGCTTTTATAAAAGCGACACCCCCGGTGGCGGAAGAGAACCAGATGGCGGGAAGAAGAGCGGCCCCCACCCGAAGACTTCAAAGAAGCAAGCCCCCCTAGTGAAAGAGCTAAAGAAGAGAGGGGGGGCCCCGGAGCAGACTAATAAAATATTTTAATACCCTGTGTGGTTTATTTGTGTTTACACTTTTCTTGAGGTGAATGGGTAGGGGTACGATGTACCCCATACTTATTCACTTAGGGTGGGGGGGCGGTATCTGGGGGCCCCCTTATGTAAGGGGGCTCCCAGATTCCGATAAGCCTCCCGCCCACATACCCCGACAACCAACGGCCAGGGTTGTCGGGAAGGGGCCCTGTCCTCATCAACATGAGGACAGGGTGCTCTGGGGTGCGGGGGCTGCAGTACGCCCCCCTGCCCCAGAGCAACTGACCCCCCCATGTTGAGGGCATGCTGCCTGGTACGACTCAGGGGGGGAGGGACGCTCGCCCCCACTCCTTTCCTGACCGGCCGGCCGGGCGGCATGCTTTGGATACGGGTCTGGTATGGATTGTGGGGGGACCCCACCCTCATGCCGTTTTTTCGGCGTAGGGGGGTCTCCTTACAACCCATACCAGACCTAAGGGCCCGGTATGCTCCTGGGGGGGGAACCCATGCCGGACTTTTATTTAAAATCCGTCGGGGAGTTCCCCCTCAAACGCCGCCCATGTGTAATATTGGCGGGAATTCAAGTCGGATCCCCGTCGCTTCTATGACAGCTTTGTCTCTATCGCGGCAAGCCAGCTCGGTGCTGGCTCCCACGATGGGGCTCGTAGGTGGTTAATCTCGCTGAGAAAGGGAGCGAGATTGACACAATATCGCGGTCACCTACTGTAAACAAGAGTTATATTGACCAAATTAATTCTGCCCATTCAAGATATGTCATGAGTTTCCCAGCTCCTCAGATTTGCCTCCAATTTTCTGATACATTGGGGGTAATTCGCTTGATAAACACTTTCTATTTTCTATGTGAGATTAAGCCCCAAATATTTAATGGAGGTTTCACTCCATTCAAATTGATAAGGAAAAGACACATTGAGAGACTTTGACATATTAACGCGTAGGCCTGAGACCGCTGCAAACTCATTCAATAACGTGCAGATCACAGAGAGAGGAGGCCAGGGAGGTTAAAATTGCGATAAATCATCAGCAAATAGGGCGCATTAATGTGTTGTTTGGTCACACTGAGCCCCCCTGATATCCGAGTGACCTCGAATTGCAATTGCCAGAGACTCAATCATCATGACAAAAATCAGAGGGGACATCGGGCAACCCTGACGTGTTTTTTTCTTTTCGCTTTTTCTTCCTGGCTAACCTCTTTTCTCTTTCAGCCTATCTACTGATGTTATTCCCAACAAGGTGCTCTCGGCTACCATACAAGTTCCATGTGTGACATTTATTCCCTCGTCACCTGCCCAGGATAAGGTAAGTGCCCGTAGATTGATTGGCATTCTTTTCCTTAGGCTTCATGGCTATTGACAACACTACCCACCTTCTTTTGCGTATAGTCCTCCCACAACACTCAGGGACTTAATTCCACCTTAAAGAGACGGAAGGCCTTTCAGGATTATCAGTCTCGTCACATAGACTTTCTTCCTTCTGCAGGAAACAAATTTTCCAGCACGGTACACCCCCTCTTTTTCTTCATGCACATTTCCCCTCATTTTACTTGGCCAATGCCAAAAAATAAGACGAGAGGGGTGGCGATTTTGTTTTCCAAACACTGCAAGTTCTCTATACAGTTGAAATACAGGGACCCGGAGGGAACAATTCTCCTGGTAAAAAGCAAGTAAAATGAGGGGAAATGTGCATGAAGAAAAGAGGGGGTGTACCGTGCTGGAAAATTTGTTTCCTGCAGAAGGAAAACGTCTATGTGACGAGACTGATAAACCTAAAAGGCCTTCCGTCTCTTTACAGGAGAATTAAGTCCCCGAGTGTTGTGGGAGACTATACGCAAAGAAGATGGGTAGTGTTGTCAATAGCCATGAAGCCTAAGGAAAAGAATGCCAATCAATCTACGGGCACTTACCTTATCCTGGGCAGGTGACGAGGGAATAAATATCACACATGGAACTTGTATGGTAGCCGAGAGCACCTTGTAGGGGAATAACATCAGCAGATAGGCTGAAAGAGAAAAGAGGTTAGCCAGGAAGAAAAAGCGAAAAGAAAAAAACACGTCAGCAACATCTTAAAGGACGTAAAGCCTATGACAGGCCCAGGTTGAAGGAAGGAGAAGATCTTCCTCCAGTCAATCAAATCAAACAACTTTTGACTAGCCTGTATACAGGGCTATAACCACAACCCAGAAATAGAAAATTCCTGTCTGGATAGTGGAAGGAGTGCAAGGCATCAACCCGGCTCTAAACAGCATTGAAGTAACTTTGAAACATACATACATGCGGAAACAGCTAACAGTTTCCCTAGGTGGTGATATAGAATAAAATGTCCAACTGGGGAGAGGGGGGGGGGGAGGTGGTGAGTACTAGTTGGGACATAAAATGAAAAACAAAGTCGATGTGGATGTGAATATGGGGCTCCAGACCCCAAAGCAACAAATTGCCAACCGTCAGGCTCTGTACACACGATCAGACATGTCTGAGGAAACATGTCCGACGGACCGTTTTCATCGGACAAGGCTGAAGTGGTTTGTTGGTCTGATGTGCGTACACACCATCAGACGAAAATCCCCTCGGACCAGAACGCGGTGACGTAGAACACAACGACGTGATGAAAAAACGAAGTTCAATGCTTCCAAGCATGCGTCGACTTGATTCTGCGCATGCGGGGGATTTTGGTCCGATGGCTTGTGTACTAACCATCGAACCATCGAACCTGTCCAACGGACAAGTTTCCAGCGGACATGTTTTCAAGCATGTTTGGAAATTTTTGTCCGCTGGAAAACGGTCCGATAGGCCGTACACACGATAAAACATGTCCGCTAAAACTGGTCTGCGGACCAGTTTCAGCGGACATGTTCGATCGCGTGTACACGGCCTCAGAGGAGTAAGGGGCAAATCTTATCCAGGTTCGGATAAAGTCCTCAGGTGTTGCTTCTAACCTGAACATAAAAGTGTGAGAGAGATACAAAACAGTAGGCATGAGCTTCGAGTTCGAGTTAAACTCATGTTCGCTAACAACACACAATTTGAGGTGTTCGCCGCAAATTTGAAAAGACGTGGAACACCCTGTAAAAGTCTTTGGAAGAAATCTAAAGTCCTAATTTTAAAGGCTAATATGCAAGTTATTGTCCTAAAAAGTGTTTGTGGACCTGGTCCTGCCCCAGGGGACATGTATCAATGCAAAAAAAGTTTTAAAAACTGCTGCTTTTTTCAGGAGCAGTGAATTTAATAATGCTTAAAGTGAAACAATAAAAGTGAAATATTCCTTTTAATTTCGTACCGGGGGGGGGGTTTTGTATAGTATGCCTGTAAAGTAGCGCTTGTTTCCCGTGCTTAGAACTGTCTCTGCACAAAGTGTAACTTCTGAAGGAAAAAAAGTAATTTAAAACCACTCGCCGCTATAATGAATTGTCGGCTCCCGGCAAATCAGAGAAAAGTCATTCACAAAAAAAAAAAAGCATGGGGGTCCCCCCAAATTCAATATGGATATGGATGGTATAGATATTAAGGGGAACCCTGCGATCAAATTAAAACAAATATTACGTGGGGTTCCCCCAAATATCCATTTCAGACCCTTCAGCTCTGGTGTGGATTTTAGGGGAACTCCATCCCAAATAAAAAAAAAATGGCGTGGAGTTTCCCCAAAAATCCACACCAGACCCCCTATCTGAGCAGGAAACCTGGCAAGCCGCAGGAATAGAGGGGGGGGGACGAGAGAGCGCACCCCCCCTGAACCATACCAGGCCACATGCCTTCAACATTGGAGGATGCTTTGGGGGTCTGTGACCCCTCAAAGCACCATGTCCCCATGTTTATAGGGACAAGGTCCTCATCCCCACAACCCTTGCCCGGTAGTTGTGGGGTCTGTGGGGACCCCCAGATCCCGGCCCCCCCTATGTGAATTGGTAAAGGATACATTGTACCTCTACCATTTCACTAAGGAAGTGTAAAGAATTGAAAAAAAAAACACACACCGTGGAGAAAGTCCTTTATGCGACGGGTGATCTCTTCTCCGCCGGGTCCAGCAATGAGAAGATCTCTTCATCCAGGTCTGGGATCCAGCGAACGCATCGCCGCCTGTCTCCATGCGGCTTCAGCCAGTGACAGCTCTTATGTAGTGAGGGCAGGGCCACCCGTCACGTGACACCTCCCACTGGAGAAGCCTGGGCTCTCCTTGCGCCAGAGGGGGATGAGATCACGTGACTGGTGGCCCCGCCCTCACTACATAAGAGCTGTCATTGGCTGAAGCCGCGTCATTCGCCGGGCTGTCTCCAGGGGAAACAGGTGGTGATGCGTGCGCTGGATCCCGGACCTGGATGAAGAGATCTTCTCATCGCTGGACCCCGGCGGAGAGGAGATCACCCACTTTTTTTTAAATAAAGGACTTTCTTCACGGTGTGTGTGTTTTTTTTTTTTTACAATTCTTTACACTTCCTTAGTGAAATGATAGAGGTACAATGTACCCCTTACCAATTCACATGGAGGGGATCTGGGGGTCCCCTTTGTTAAAGGGGTCTTCCAGATTCCGATAAGCCCCCCCGCCTGCAGACCCCTACAACCACCAGGCAAGGGTTGTGGGGGTGAGGCCCTTGTCCCTATCAACATGGAGACATGGTGCTTTGAGGGGTCATAGACCCCCAAAGCATCCTCCCAATGTTGAGGGCATGTGGCCTGGTATGGTTCAGGAGGGGCCAGGTTGCGTGCTCTGATAAGGGGTCTAATGTGGATTTTTGGGGGAACTCCACGCCATTTTTTTTTTTTTATTTGACGGTGGGGTTCCCCTTAATATCCATACCAGACCTGAAGGGCCTTGTAATTGAATTTGGGGGGAACCCAACGCTTTTTTTTTTTATGAATGTCTTTTCTCTAAATTGCCGAGAGCCGACAATTCATTATTGCCACCAGTGATTTTAAATTACTTTCAGAAATTACACTTTGTGCAGGGACAGTTCTAAGCACGGGAAACAGGTACGAACTTTAAAGGAATATTTCACTTTTATTGTTTCACTTTAAGCATTATTAAACTCACTGCTCCCGAAAAAATTGCCATTTTTAAAACTTTTTTTGCATTGATACATGTCCCCTGGGGCAGGACCCAGGTCCCCAAACACTTTTAGGACAATAACTTGCATATTAGCCTTTAAAATTAGCACTTTAGATTTCAAACGTTCGAGACCCATAGACTTTAACAGGGTTCTAAAGTTCACACAGTTGCAGTTCTGGTGCGAACTGAATGGGGGGGGGGGTGTTCGGCTCATCCATACAAAACAGCCCAAAAGGCTAGGCTTGGCCATGTCCCCTCCCTCCTCACAGGATTTGACTGACAGCAGCAGAAGCCTATTGCCACGTACACACGATCATTTTTCATCATGAAAAAAAACGTTTTTAAAAAATGTCATTTAAAATGATCGTGTGGGTTTGTGTGGGCTTTCACATCAGTTTTTTGGGTTTTGAAAAACAACATTTTTTAACGATGTTTTAAACAATGTCGTTCTCGGTTGTAAAAAATGATAGTGTGTGGGCTAAAATGACATTAAAAACCTTGCATGCTCAGAAGCAAGTCATGAGACGGAGCGCTCATTCTGGTAAAACTACCGTTCGTAATGGAGTAAGCACATTCATCACGCTGTAACAGACAGAAAAGCGTGAATCGTCTTTTACTAACACGGAATCAGCTAAAGCAGCCCCAAGGGTGGCGCCATCCGCATGGAACTTCC